>PNEQ01092511.1:6222-23731 GCA_003012365.1 Medauroidea extradentata
CCCCCCCCCCCCCCCATCAAATTCTTCTTTGACTCGGGTTATGGACACAGCTATTTTTAGAAATGGCCTCCTCTCCCAAAAAAATCCTAAAGCTGGATCCGGCCCTGTATGTAATGTACGTGCCGTAAACCGGGGTTACTTTGACCTTATAGGGTAACTTTGACCACTCAAAATGTTTGGTTTTTTACTTCTTTTAGTGACGAAAGTTTCAAAAACATTAACTATAAGGATGATAAATTCTTTTGAAAATACTCGGCTCATATTATCTGTTTATTTACCAGAAAACCCAAACATCAAATCTTTTGAGTAGTCAAAGTAACCCCGATTTACGGTACGGAAAGTTTGAATTCGGACAGAGGACACAATGAAGCGGCGTGAATTTAGACGCTACCACGGGTATTTCGCGATTATTTATACGGTTTAAATTTGCACGGGTGTGATCGCTGAATTTGCATGTGTCAAAAACACGCAGAGAGCTCCCAGGTAGCCACAGCTGAATATTTTCTCCTTGTCCATATTCTGTGGAACCCTATGCACGCAGTCTATATGGGGTTGAAGTTCGCATTTTTTAAAACTATAATACATTAGGACGAACAGAAGTACAATACAGTCGCAACAATCTGAGACAACTGAAACAACTTAGCTGTAATATTTTCAAATTTGATACCTCACACGTGCTAGTACAAAATTACATTGAAATTACTTCCTCCGATCATAATTGTGCTGTATTTCCCCCTGTAAATAAATGGTAGAATTGGAGTCTTGATTCTGAGGATTCAATAAGTGTACTATTTCTCTGCCACATTCTGAGACACGTTAATTTAGATTTCAAGTAATGTATATTTTTTTATTCATAAGCTACAGTATTTTAGTGTTTTAACTTGCACCCATAATGTGTACGTCAGAACAGAAGTAGTAAGAATAGTAAGATATATGTGGAGTGCAAGAGGGGACTAACTACAGTGCAGTGTTGCCACATTTTCCATGTAAAATGTCATCGTATAATTTTTTGCCACTAACATTTGTGTCACCAATTTAGCCGAGAATTGGCGTCGTGTGCTTGTGTTGCATTTGTTCCAGGACACTTTGTATGGATGTGTTTGATCCAGCAAAATTTTTGTTGTCTGAAAACTATATAAAACGCATCAAATATGGGTTCTGTTAATGTAACAAAATGTAGACGTATATTTAACTGGGATAAACCCTATTGTTGAGAGAACTAAGTCTGCCAGGCAAGCAAATATTTGGTTGATTCAACTGTTAAACGCTTGTTTGGCAGTGTACAAACATGCATACGGTTGATTGTATAGGTGATTCAGAATAAAGTGAGGACATTTAGAGTCCTAGTTAATTTTCTTCCTTGGAAATAATTCACAGTTTCCTGCCGCTTTTCATTGAAAACAAACCACCCTAAGTAATAATTAAAGTTTAAATGATGAAAATAAAATGTCTGTGGTTACGATAAATATTATTTGTTAATTATTATTTCAGACAAAGTAGGTCCCAACAAAAGTGCTGACTTTATCGCGACCCAGCTATACCAGACCTTCTCTGTGTATACTGAGCAGTGCATACGGGGCACGAAGGAAGGGGTGAGGGGAAGGTTGTAGGCATTCCCCACAAGTCATCCTGTCCTAATGACTCGTAGAACACAAGGCTACCCCCCACCCTCCGTGATTAATGCAGGCGGGAAGGGCCCGAGCCGTGTTATTACTGTGTCCTGGGAAAGACTAGGGTAGGTTAAGGGGGAAGGGGGTAGGAGGGAACAAACAGCATTAAGAGCTAGGGCCGCGGCAGTTTGTATTAAAAAGAGTTCGGGGCGGGTCGGACTAAGAACCTGTCACCCCACGACGAGTTTATCTCCTCGACTCTCCGTGTAGCTCACACGAGTAGTCACGTGATGTCGGACCAGTCATTGACACACTTTTCCCCCCAACCGTCGAACGTATGTTAAACGTCAACTGTTAAAGAGTGCGTGGTAGATAAATAAACGCTGAAAACATCACATGATTTCTACGCTTTTTTCGAAGTCAATTTGTATAAAATACTCAATGACAATCCTATAAAATGGCATTTGCCAACTTTGTGAGTAAATATTTACTCAGAATTAACTAATTCGTTACGCGTGATCTCTTGCGCCGCAGTTAAATGCACGAGGTTCCGGCGTCAGAGGTTGTGCCTCAGAAGTTCGTAACACTGGAAACAATTTTGTTTAAAACGTTTTCTAAAACTATTGTCTAGGATTGCTATTGTGTAATTTTCACAAATTGGCTTCAAGAAACCTACAGTTATAGATTAATGCTTTTAGCGTTGAATTATGTGCCACGCCCTCTTAAGAGGCCTGCCTCCCTGGCTGTTAAACTGCACTGCAGTGGGTGAGAAATATCAGTTTATTTAGGCAACTGTTATACGTTTTCTTGACGTAGCTGCCTACGAATAGAAAACCCATTCCAGAGAAGGATTATAAAGAACGTTGAAAACGTAACGTGGATTGGAAATGCTATTTCCGAGCCCTTTAACATGGCTAAAAAGTCCTTTTCGCACAGCTATATCACAAAATCTACCACTCAGATTGGTAGGAAATAACTTAAGGACCCTACAGTGAACCTTGGTACATACTTTCCAGTAATAAAATGATGGTGAGACATCTTAAAGTGCCATAGTTGCAGCGACACAAGGGAAACACTGCGCGCCAGTTTATCTCCTTGCACGTAGGGACAATATGACATTAGGCGCAGAACGCTTTTATGTAAGAAACTACAAAACGTATTTCTAACGTGTGCGTTTACGAAAAGAACAAACACTTCAAACGACATCGGAATAGTAGTTTCAAAACATCACGATAATTAGATACACCATTTCAGAGCACCTCAGAATGGCTAAAAACGGCTTTTTCAATCTATTATATCTAAACAACTACTGAAGGGATTCGTGTGAAACTACAATGGAGAGGTGTACTGGACTTTACTTAAAAATTTCCACCAGTAAAAAGATGGGGTCAGCACTGAGAGTGTCAGTCAGGCGAGTGATCTACGATACCACTGCACGTTGTTTCAGAGTCTTGCTGTAGAGCTGATACCGCGCCAGATGAGCCGGTCAACATCGCCCTTGGCGCCGTACCTCACCCACACAAACACACGGCCACCAGGCGGGCGCCTTAAGGGTGTTCAAGTGCGATAAAATCATAATTATATTTTATATGAAATAGTGTTAGTTTTGTAGACGATACTTTTAAGTGCAATTCCCTCTTATAAAATAATTTTAGGTGGTATAATTATCTCATAAAGGTGCGTCAAAGTAATAATTTGCTTGTCTTGCTGCCACGCAAATGGGGAAAACCAGTTGACTTATGTAAGTGAAGTAAATCACAGTGAAACAAAATGCCATTGACTACGTAACAAAACATTAAGAAACATCCCGCAAATTATGTTTATATTATTAAAATTTTTTTGTATTTTTTCAATATTTTTCTGTACTTCTGTGATTTTTTTTTTTCAAATTCAAAATATAACATTGCGGGTTTTTAATGTTTTATTGCATAGACGGGGCTTGAGTATTCATAGTACAATGGAAGCTAGCCTACAGGTAATTGAATTCGCGAAATTTTCCAGTCCCTACTAATTCGCCATTCTAAGTAAATGTTTGCTCATAAAGTTGTCAAACGTCATTATCTAGGTTTGTTGCCGTGTAGTTTTTCCGTATCGACTTTCAAAACTGTGTAGTTTTCAAGCGGTGTTTTTTCCGCGTTTCTTTATCTTTCGTACACTCTTAAGGGCGTTCCAGAAGGAAAAAACACCGTCATTTTATGTTTGTATGAAACAGTGTTAGTTTTGATAGTACATTTTCCTATTACGAAAAAGACATCTCAGCCAGTTTTACCATAATAGCGTTTCAAAGTCTAAATTTGCGTGGTTTTAGTTTACACACCCCTCGTAAACCAATCAACATAATGAAACGAAATAATTCATATTAGAAGCACATGTCATTGGCTAGGGATTTACGTATATAAAAACACATTCTAACAATGTTTTGTATTTTTAAAATGTTTCTAAAATTTCGGCATTTTTAAAATACTTTTACGAATAATTTTCTAATACAAAAATATATTGTATTGGGTTTTTATATACTTAAAGTCCTACACATGGCATGTACTATCCTGTGCATTACTAATTTTAAATCTAATTTAATTCTTTCTTATTTTCTATAGGTAGATAAAAATCTCGTGTAGGTATTTGTTTAAAAAATCACATTGTTTTCTCTTAATCGTTTTTTTTATTGTACAAAAATATTTTACATTATTTACGGTTGGATTTGTCTTTGTGACGTAGGTGCGACAATTTTTACCAAATGTTTTTAAATTATTTGTGGTTATATTTTTCTTCTTGAATATTGGTGGCATTCAAAACGATTTTTCTTTAAATTTTAAACGTCATTTTATAATTTCATCGGCCTCCAAGAAGTTCATTAACGCCAAATTAGTTCAAATTATCCTATAAAAATCGCTTGAAATTACAGCGTGTCTTTAGAAAATGTCTTCAGAAAACATTTACTGTAAATGTCGTGTGTTGGCATGTATTTTGAGTTTCGTGGTTGGTGCTGTCGTGGCGTGTAAATCTGGCAACATCGGGCATGTCCGGTGTGAAGAAACTGGCAGGTGCTGTATCGTCCGCGCGAATGAGCACAAACAGTTTGTGTGTGGGTACACGTGTACTTCCCGTACTACCTTCTCTCTCTCTCTCTCTCTCTCTCTCTCTCTCTCTCTCTCTCTCTCTCTGTATTTAATAAGCACCTTGGCCGGCATCTCCGGCAGAGCTGTTTTAACAATGTGTTATCTAGCGTCGGCAACGTGGGAAAACAGCTTCGTTGGGGCCAACCCTCCAGTTGGCATGCAAATGAGGGACCTAGATATTTACATGACCAGACTTCCAGGCGCGTCTTTCAACCTTTCCAGCACAACCGTATTCCTTCTCGTCTTTACAATATGTTGAATATGTTCCATTCTCTCGTCGTTTGGAGCTACGCGGTGTTATGATGACTAAAGAGCGAGTGTTTTTTTTTTCTCCTTTCCATGGAGTAGACACACACTCTCATCGACACGAACATAACATCAGCTCAACTGCACTGTAAAAAAATTTGTTTGTTTTACTGCGCAAGCATTTACCATCTTTGGGAAGGAAACATGCTGTACCTTACTTTTGGTGTCAAATTATGGTTGGTTCACTGTTGCATAAATCTCGTATATGACTTGGAACTATGGCGCGTTATAAAAGGAAAACTATACGTACAGTTACGGAGTACATATTTTTGCATGGTATGAAACGACGATAGATGTACTTAATGTCTCGGTAACATACGAGTTTTCTGGGCTCCCACAGTAATTCATATGAAATAAGAAAAATGGCTTTACACGGTGAACGATATTAACGTACCGGTTTCTAGTTTAATGTGCCGTGATTTTTTTTTCAAGGATTGATATCGCTCGATAAACTGCCACGAATGTACGCCTTTACGTAAGTAAATTTGTGAACAATTAGAAAGATGCAGGTTTGTATAGTTTTTGTGTGCATATTAAAGGTTTCGAAATAATTTACGTATTATCTACTAGCGAGCTTTGAACTAAGGAAGGAATGTACGGTGCATTTTGAGTCGAAGTAAGTGAAGTTAAGGGAATAAATTTTGGTAAGCGCTTAACATCTAGGTCTTTAGCGCTGGTGAGGGGGAATATGATGTGAGTATGGAGCAGCGCCGGAATGAAAGAGCGGGAAAAACCGGAGATCCCCGAGAAAACCCGACCACCAGCGGCGTCGTCCGATTCCACCAAGAGAAAATCCGGGGACCGATCCCGCGGGTAATTGAACACGGGAGGCGAGAGAGGTCTGACCCCTCGGCCAACGCGACCCCTTGCAGCTGAGGTGTGTATATTTTCGACGTACTCATATCAGCTGATCAAAAACAATCCATGAGTTCTTATCCTGCCCACAGAAGCCCAATGATATTATTTTGACTCCTTGTAATTGTCTTGGTGATAATTATCTCTCTGAAAGGGGGTTTTCTCATCTGGAAAATGTCGTCTTGGGTCCGTGTTAAACTGGCACGAACGCCATAACTGTCGTGATAATACTTCCGGTACTCCCGCACTCAAATTGACTTTTTAAGTTTCTTTACCCACGCATTCGGGATGTTTTGCTTCAAAAAAGGAAGTCAGTATCGCCAGTACATTTATCTTGATTCTACACGAAAATTTGTTGGCAAATTTTTAAAGTGTAAGAAGATTGTACAATGCAATGTGGCTGCAAATATTCGCTGGAATCCGTTGTAAGAACGAAGTTTCGTACCACACGTTAGTAGCATGTTCTGTGGAGCATTTTTACAGCTAAGTTTTATGGATTTGCAGATTTGCTTCGGCTGGAATAATTCAACCTTGTGAGATCATTGTTTGGAGTTTCTCATTGCATACATTTGCCTGAAGAAAGGATTTGCTGTTGTCGAAATAAGCTGGCTACGTACGTCTGTGTTATCTTCGTTATGTCGTCATTGCTACGTACATTCCAGTATCTATTATTTTTTGTTACCTTTGTTTAGTTTTGTAGCTATTTATTACACATCTGATTCTGCTATTTTAGTCCTACTTTTAGTTTTGTGTCGTATTTGTAAATACGTCTATTTTTTTCGGAATGGTAACTTTAAGTAGTTAGTTACATGTTTGTTGAAAACAACGAATGGGCTTTCTGCTATTCAGCAGCATTCACTTGTTTCGGCGCAACTAGATGGAGCGGGGCAAGGAGGGGTGTTTACCAGTGCCTATGCTTCTCCTCCACCTCCCCCGAAAGCAACGTCCAAAATGCTTGCAAATGTGGAAAACACCATAAAAGTTTTATAAAATTGTTTGAAAGACTTCAAAAGTTATGATACTGATCGGAATACTGCGCAAATAATAACGTAGTACTAAGAAATATATACTTAGTACTGGACACTGTAATTTATGGATGTATGTAAATACTGAAGTTTTGTGCACCTCCCAAAATTATGTTCTAGTTGCTCCACTGATATGCCCTCATTTCATGAATCTTTCAAAATCTTCGTGTACCATGGCGACAATAAACATATTCGTATCAATCATCGGATGTCACAACAGACTCTTCACTCCTTTCAAAGTAGTATTGAGGAATAAGCTGCTTGTTAGAGCGGGATCCTAGCTCTTATCTCAAGAAGAAGCGAGTGTTGTGATGTCATTGTTAATACAAATTAAATACTTTATCTTTCAGGAACTAAGCAGATGTTATTAACGAGTCAGTATTTGGCCTTGAGTTGACGACTCATTGTGTCAAAGTGGAAAGTTCAAATGTCGGTTAATGTCGACAATCAGTTACAATGAAAGCATGTAATGTTCGTGATTATTTAGACCCGTCTTGTACGTGATGTTTGTGTAGTGGCTGTAGGCTGCTGACGGTAAATAATCACTTTTCAAGTTCGTACCGTCAAAAATAACAATCGCAACATATGTGTGATTGTGACCTTATTATTATAGGTGGTTCAGGATAAAGTGAGCACATTTGAAACCATAGTTTCGTTTCCCTTTTCATAAAATGTATTGTTCCCATACATAATAACCAGTGTAGATTGTACCGTAAAAAAATAGAAGCCTGCTTCAGTTTGTCAAACATGAAAAAAATATCGAAAGGTCTAAATAAGCAAAATATTTTAACACTAAATTAGAACAACATATACCTGATCACAGACATTGTACACGTCACAAAAAAAAAAAACACTTCCAGAGTCCGGACTCATGGTTCTTGACTGTAAAATTACCACCAACATGTGAAATCAGTACCCTAACAAACCAAACTAAAGTGTACTGTCTACCATGAGAGAATCCAGCTTTGGATACTGGAGGGGGCTATGCCTTAAAACATGCCCTTATCTTAAGAAAAAAACAGCTATTTTTTGTCCGGAAAATTTTGGATATGTAGGGTGCGAAATTGTGCTATTAAATGAGTTTCCAAAAAACTGAATATACCTTTTATGAAATAGTAATATTTTAAAGAATAAATTATGCTTTAAAAGTGAAACCATTTGAGCTCGCATAAAATAAATTAGGTACATTTTCTATGTTATGCTTCCATATTGTTGCAACAAGTGATTGTGTTGTTAATATTGTGCTGTCTTTTATACAGCTGTAGGAAAAATATGATGTATTCTTTTAAATATTTTACTTGGTACTTATTTGGTTTAATATATTTCTGGAGCAGTCTCGGAAGGGGCCATGACTCCTATTCTCCCCTCCCCCATTTTTGAATCGTCCCTGATGTTTACTGTAAAACAATGGTTGATTTTTGTGTATCTTTGTGTAACTAAATAATAAATCTGTTAAGTTACGTTATAGGCTATTAAGTTGCAGAAATGACAGATTGGCTAGAAGGTCATAAGAATAACTAGGGATGTATTTTATGTACGGTGAATATCTTACAGTATGTTGCAAGCTGTGTATCGACGTAAATAGCCCAGCCTCTGAAGTGTCCAATTTGACGTAAAGTTGGCAGCATGGTCGCGCACAGACACTGGCAATGCTAATTACCGGAATGGAGTGTTTCAACTCCCTGTAGCCAAATGCAAATCGTTGATTACATCAAAAGAAACAAACAATGCAGAGAGCAGGAGGAGGGAGGGGAGAGGGAATTATAAAGGAGAGAAAACTGCACGAGAGGAAGTGGCACTTGAAGAGTTCCATTTGTTTCCGGTTTTCGTAGCCGGTTCGCCAACTTTCTTCTAGCTTTCTCCGTGAAGAACGTTTTCATTTCGGCGCAATTTGTGTGCGCCAACGCGACCTGTGGGATTATTGTGCAGGCACTTACACTGTGTTGTACCCTTTATTATTGTCAAGTGAACATATACAGAGCGTTAATGAATGACGTTTAAAACTGTGCCACGCTGTAGGGGTTGCTAAGACGATTAAAATGACACAGGACTCTTGTTGCAAATGCCAGGAAGTGCCTGAAAAACGGCACAGACGTTGTATTCTGTGATGTATGCATACTACGTTTGAATGGGGCAATACCTAGCGCATTTCATAACATTTTCCCATTCACTCCAGCTTCTCTCTTGGCTTGTGTGTGTATTAGCAGTTAGGACCACAGTAGTACAGAAATCACTAGTCTGGTAGTGGTAGTATGCAGGTGATGGCAACGGAGTCGAGCCGAGGGGCTTCAGCGGGAGGCTAGTGTTTTTTTATACATATCTGCGGCCCGATGAACTGTCAGGTCTGTCCATTTTATGCACTGGTTGGCTTTTCAAAAATAATTATTTGCTACAGCAACACAGATTTCGAACCTCACATACCACGATTTGTGTACCGTTTTTTCAGGCACTTCCCAGCATTTGCGTTTTGCTCGCCTTAGCATCCCCTACAATGTGACGGAGAATTTTAAACGTAATTCACTAACAACCTGTATGTATGTATGTGTGTGTGTGTATA
Organism: Medauroidea extradentata; assembly: GCA_003012365.1. Lineage (NCBI taxonomy): Eukaryota > Metazoa > Arthropoda > Insecta > Phasmatodea > Phasmatidae > Medauroidea > Medauroidea extradentata. The sequence goes on from PNEQ01092511.1 coordinate 15,695, forward strand.
TATATATATATATATATATATATATATATATATATATATATATATATATATATATAGGGTGATTGGAAACAAACGCACTATAAGCACAACACCTGAATCTTGGGCTAAACTGGAGACGAAAATGTTAATGAAAAATGTACGGTGACGTATTATATGCCTAATGTGGCAAAACTGCACTGTAGTTAGTCCCCTCTTGCACTCCACAGATATCTTACTTATCTTACTACTACTATTCTGATCTGTATATTACGGATGCAAGATAAAATACGAGCAGTCCAAACAAGATTGTACGTTCACTTGACGTAACACACATAAAATAAACCTGGACGTGAAGCGTAACAGAGGACTTTCTCCGTGCAGTGTTGCCACATTGTGCACTGAAATGTCGGCGTACAACATTTTACCACTTACATTTTCGTTGTGTTGTCTTGCTAAGGTTAATTCTCCTACAGGTTAGCAAGTAATTGTGTTATCTTATGAGATAGTTTTAGCACAGGTAAAATTCTACCGCTAACGTACCATATGAAATAGGAGACCGTAGAAAAAATTAATTTTAACAAGCTATAGCAAAAAGAGAAATCATTAAATTTAATTTTGAAACGAAAAACAAATCTATTTTGGTTTTAAAATTATCAACATAATGCAACCTAAAATTCAGGAAAGCTCTGTGATTGGTCAGTTTGCTCCCATTACCGATACCAGCGCTCAAGTTGCAGAAATTGTCCCTGTGACAAACTTTTAACACTGATCTTTCTAACCTAGTAGAGTTGACTTTAGCCTTGTAAACAACCATTTCTTCTGTCGCTGTGTCCATTTGTGTTGTCTTCGTTGTTTTTGTACATCAGGATCGTCTTTAAGGGCTTGGGCCCGAGTTTCTCGGCTTTCGAGAGAATTCTTTTTTTTTTTTTTTAATCCATACGAGAGTCGATATCGTAAAATTGCATCGTAACTTTTTTGTAAATTGGTTTTACTATGTAATGTAATTTTCGATGCAAACTGTATGATGAGTATAGCTAATTTATCAATTAAAAGGAAATTTTGTTAACTAATTAGCAACTATTTTGCAGTCTTCTGACTTGACAAAATTAGAGTATGTAGTTTACATAAGTCATAACAAAGTTACGAAGCGGTTTCTTGATATCGGCTCCCATTTATGTTTTAAAAAATAATTGACATTAAATGGGAAGAAAATCCGGCCCATGCCCTTAATGTGCTCTTTGTATGGGCCCTGTCTGTTTTCTTTTACCTTTCTAATTTTTTTTTTGTTTCCATTATACAGCGTACCGACCACAGTTGCACCGCAGTAATACAAACCGGAAGGCCATACATTTTTGCAGTTTGTAATAGTGAGGTTTGTATTAACAGGTGGTTGCAAAAAACTAAAAAAGTTTTGTAAATATATTTTCAGGTTGTTTATATCAAAAATACAAACTTTTTTACCATCACCATGAATTATTTCAACCACTGAACATTATATTACATTGTTTTATGAATAACGGAACTTTTTATTGAGCATCACATTAAATATTCAATTTCTCATCTCATTCAAAGAGGACAGAAAACCACGTTGTGTTAACGAGAATTTTGTATTAACAGAGTTTGTATTAGTGAGGTTCTACTGTATATAGCTATCCTAATTCGGAATTACGTGTGTGTCCATTTCCTCGTACTTTTGATCTTTTATGTAACTGTGGGTTTTGTGCGACTAAGCAATATTCGCCAGCATTGTTGTATGTACAACAAAATACTTCAGTTCGTCATCCACTTCTATTGAAAAAAAAAATTATTTCAAAGACTTATCATTTATGTACAACACTCACAGAGGAACTGCCTTCAGAACATTTATAATGTATCGAACGTATGCGAGAATAAGCATGTTTACAGTCTTAAAACGTGCCGTTAGCACGCGTGTGTCTCCAACCTTTGGTCGCTTTTTCTGAAACATCCTGTAGTCAGTCAGCTTGTGATACATGCTAACAGTCGATAGCCGTGCCAGAGCTTGTACTTTTCATCTGACGTCTCGTGATGCATGGGGCTACATGTCTTGTGGACGTAAATTATTACTAATTCTTGTCCTGTAATTATACGGTGGAATTTCCCGTTGCATATTCAGTTTGAAGTTTAGCGGTACCGTGTTAACTTCCCGAGCATAAAACAAGCCTTTGTATGGAAATAACAGACTTTCGTGTTCCCTGGCCTGTAATTTTTCAACACACAGGTTGAGCAATAACATCTAAGAATACAGAAGGCAAGGGGAAAAAAAAGTACCGAAAGGCTTTTCCTTCCACGTTGTAATTTTCGTAGAAAATCTGACTTTCAACGTGATGGAAGACGTTTTAAGCTAGTTCTTATTTTAATATACCTTCTCCGGTGGAGAACTCTTACAAATAACGGCATGTACAGTTATTGTTTCAAAGTATCTGGACTGCGTAAATATTTTCTCAAATCTATGAGACGTGCTTACATTTTTAACACTGGTTTCAAGGTTGTCTTTCGGTCGGTTTTAGTATTTAAGTAAAGGGCAAATAATGCCAGTACGTATGACAAAGCTAGAAGACTATGTTGGTGACATCTAGTGTGTATTTGTACATGCGATTCGCAAATGCTCCTGAAAATGACAAAACTAATAGAAACAAAACAGATAATACTGAAAGCATTAATGTGTGTTAAATTATGATTTAAACAAAACCACAAATAAAAATACATTTTTTTAAACTGTTAAATTATATAACAAAATTTTGAACTATTTGTGATGTTCTGTTTTTTTAGTATTGATGGGCAGCTTATATTAAAAAAAATAGTAACTATGACAGTGCCTTTCCGTTTTTTTTTCCTACATTCTTACTGATCATTTGTTTGTTAGACGTTGAAATGACCACCATGGAACGGATTATCTTGAAAATGACATCGCTACAGAGTGACGAAGAATATTTTTATTTTGGAGCCTGTCGTTATTTTTTTGTAAATGTATAAGCAGCAGTTGTTACATCCATGTTTGTCATTAATGATTCTGTTCTTCGCCCTTAGCCCTCACGCTGCAGTTAATGTTTTTTCATCTGCATCTGTCTCAGTATTTGGTTTTTTTTTCTTCTAACTGCCCTTCGGCATATGTTGACTTAGTCATTTACTCTTACAGTCAAGCACAGGAGATGGTTATTAATTCTCGTAACAGATGTCGAGTCCGATTTTCTCCTTTATCTTTGCACGTTAGCGACTACATAGTCAGTGCAAGTATAGACTGTTCGGGGATAAAGTGAGTACTCAAAAAAGCTCTGCTTAAGTTGTATTTTCAGACAATTCGTATCTTTCCGCGTGTAACGGCTAATTACGGGAAATGTATAACCTCTATGGACACGTTGCTTGATGCTTACGCGCGTAAGATAAATTGTGCTGTCAGTAGGAACATGTACAATTTTTATAAATATTATATATTAATTATATAAAAAACTATAATATCGGTTTCGGTTGCTTTTATTTCAGTATTGTTGTGTTTAAAAAAGTAAATACACGGAACTATATTGCGTAATTTAGCTGCCAACCATACAAACAGTAAGGTAACTATAGATAATGGTGAATTACGTCCATTAATTGTTTGTGATATTTTTCAAAGGTAAAATTTTTAGTGCTCACTTTGTCCCGAACGACCCTGTAGTATATTTTGTGATATTCTTGAAAGGCAGCTGTTAATTCTCATTTATATGTGAAGAAATGCGTTAATTATTGTGTACTTGACTTGACGAAACCCTCCTGTTGAGAGAACTGAATCTGCTAGGCAACCAAATATTTCGTTCATTCGACTTTTGCACACTTATTTTCGGCATACTCAGGATGATTTACGAGGAATTACCACCACACACAGGGCTTATTCCGGTAATCATTTGGAGCAAAACGTATATACAACGTGGGTCCCTGGTTATATGAAACTCAGCACTTGCAGTACTGTATCTAGTTTACCAACATTGCACATTGCACACGGGATGGCATAAACAACATGCACAATTCCCGAGACGATTGGTTTGTGTTGTTTACCTATACGACTGTTGATGCTCAAATACAAACAATACGGTCTGGTAACACATCACTGTTGGGTATTACTTTAGACACAGTCTTATTGTGTTTATAATTACTCTGGAAACTCTGAGAGTAGGACACACATGATGCACTTTACATTTTTTGCTCCGATTAATGTACGGGAACGTAAGATTGTGGGCTCTGTCTGCCCCGCTCCCTATTGGCTGGTTTGAACAGCAGCGCGCACACCGTTATGCGCATGCGCGACTCGCGAAGCAATGCTTCTTTCTACTGTCGTTTTTTTAAACTAACAAGACCTTTGAATTAGAGCAGAGTTTTTTCTAATGTTTTAAACTAATCTAACCAACTTGTGTCGTTTTGTCTTCTGTCATTTGTTTGTTGTCACTGTTGTTTTTTTGTCTAAATCTATATATATTTTTTTTCATATTGGGAATCTGGTTTTCTTAATGTCCGTCTTTGTGTCTGGGCGTTGTTCATATCTGACTGAATTCTATTTGTAGAATAATTGTTGTTTAGTATAAACAACTGACAGAATTCCTCCGGGATTTTTTTTCCTTTTTTTTTCTTTGTACTTAGTCGTTCAACACATATCTGGTAAAAATACATGATTAATGGCGTATGTCGAAAAATAAATACAGTCTTATAATCTAACCTAATTTAAACCCAGGTAAATTAATCTAAACTATTTGTCACAGGGGATAGGTGGAAGAGGGGAAATATATCTAAGCACAACGGGTGCACAGAGACGCATTGACGAAAGTCAACAGCCAATAGGAAGAGAGAGACAACAGAGTACACAGCGGCTTTAGTACGGGCTAAGTCCTGTGTGTGACGGTAACTGCTCTTGAATAATACTTTATATAAGCATCTACAGGGGGTTGTCAAATTGCATGCCAATATTTTGGGGTAACAATCATTTCACTTGAGGAACAAAACTGTTTGTGGACGTAGGTCCGAAAACGCACTATTTCTGCACTACAGTTCGCAATTATCTGACTTGGTAACGATATTTTTCACACATTTCTATCAGTTTTCACAGTTATGCCTATTGTAATATGTGATAGTGACATGGCGGAGTGGTGTGCAAAGGACAGTACATTCCCCAGCAACATATCCAGCTACACTATGAACCCTATATGCACTGCGAACTGTAGTGCAGAGACGGTGTGTTTTCGGACCTGTGTCCATACAACATTCTTTTGTGTCTCTTAATCTGAGGAATGTTTTCCCCAAAATATATACATGTCATTTGACGACACGCAATATATGCTACTGACTGTACCAGAGACGTTTCTTCCAGCCATGTGCGTGCAGCTGTACTGGTTTTCTCTACCAGGATGCAGTGCGAGTAGGTTTGTGGTCCAGCACAGCCGGATGCTGGGTCAAGGTCGCCCGGATGATCGGTTCCCACGGCGCGCGCAGGTGTCGGGCTGGAGATGACTGATGCTATCGACTCCTGCTTGCTCGTCGGGAAGTACCATCCCCTCCCTCCTCTAGCCTAGTATCACGACTCACTGCATTGAAACCTTGTCATTTGAAAGGGCAGTTCCTAGATCCTTGTCACGAATGTCTTGTACCTGGACACCCGGGGGCAATGCCTCGTGAACGTCTATCCAGTGCCAACCAGACCTGCCGTCCTCGAGCAAACTATTATCTCTTGAAGCACTGAAGAAGGTTGAGATAAGGGCAATGCTGACACGCACGTCGAGTGCCTCCGATGCCTCGACGCGACGTGCGCCGTCGTCACGCGTTCCAGTTAAGTAGTGCTGAATTTTGTCAGTTATCTTCTCTTAAACGTGCCCGAAAACGATATCACAACAATTTCCCTACCCTCTTCCTTGAAGAAAACCGCTGGCATTTGAGCTGTGCCCGAGGATTTGTGGTGGAAAGAATTCTGCACCAACTTATTTCATTGCCTTACATGCACCTCTGCAGCTATGTCTAATGATTATTGACAGTGTGTCTGTACAGATGCGTTACTCATATATCTGTGCCAATCAGACTGAGTCTACTGCGACACGACACGTCTGTGATTTGCTTATTTAACACCTAGGCGTTCGTATGTCGTGATTTGCTAGGCGTTCGTAGTTAAAATCACCCGATCACTGACCATGAGGCATATCTGCATATGTGCACATAACGCATTGAAATAAATTGTTGAAAAATTATTTTTGCGAAAATATTAATGATTCTACGTATTATTGGTGGAAAATTCGTGGCGAAATTCAGTGTAAGGTCCGGTGCAAGTTTGAGATACAGAACTATCAGTACGCCATTTTCGACTTTGTTAAAGGTCTTCGAGATAGCTTTTTCTGTTATGATGTCCGTGGTGAATGAGCACTTTCTAAGACCATTTGTTAGAGAAAAACAATATATATTTATTAATTTATTTATTATGACCTTACCCTATACATTTTGAGTGCTGTGAAATACTTACGGTACATTAAATTGAATTCATTTCGTACTGCTGTGTTAATATTAACCTAAGTAGCAAAAATACAAATTATGAAGGATTGAAGTATTTTTCATCACCTTAAATTATTAGTCATCCTTTAATCTCTTATTCAGTGTTCCTAGTTAATATCTCTAAATTATTAAGTGTAATTTATTTTTTAACTTTCTGAATAAACACCGGGATATATTATTTTGTTTCGGTTGATTGTGTTAGTTACCCACAATTTGTGTGAGAAGAAATAATTTGATTTTTTTGTGTCTGTAGTTGTCAGTTTTTCGTTCCTTGGGTTTTACCGTAGAGTACATGTTTGATGATATTGGGGAAAAAAATTCTTGTAGACGAGAAACATAGCTGGATCTGCTGTTATATTGTTTTTCGCGTATATTTGTTCAGTATATCCTAATATATTAATTTTTTAAACAAAATTTTAGAAAGATTTCACGTATAATCTAAACCAAAATTTAAGTTTAAAGGATCAGTAGGTTGATCTGTGCTTTGGGATCAGTGGCGTCTCGTCAGGGTAAGCAAGGCAAGCAGTGCTTGCCCAGGCAGCTTCCTGACAGTTATCTGATTATAATAAATATTTACTCGTAACCTTGTCTCCACTAGAAGCTAACTATGACTCGTGCAGATGTATCTTTTACGAATTCCACTCGGATTACAATACTGCCAGTTATAAGATAAGAACTCGTAAACAACCAAAGCAAGCTGTTGAAAAGCGCTTCCAATATCGCTTATAGCGGGTAGAGTTGCAGCGATAGTATTCGGGAGAATGAAGGGGTTGGAGGGGTGGCCGGGCGGAAGGAACACGGGAGGGGATTGGCTACGTAACGCTGTGTTAGAAGCTACGATTGCAGTGCTTTCTCGCCGAAGTGTTCCGAATTTAGCCGAACCTAGCAGAATTGCCACTTTAGTGGTTTTGTTACCAGTTACTGTGATTTCAGATAATATACTACCGGTCAAGTTTTGTAACTTATACGTTGATTAAACAGGGAGGCGAAGACAGTTTAAACTGATACTAGTAAATTGGAAATTTTCTTTTCTATTGATAAGATTGGTCTCCGGTTATTATTCCAGTGCCATTAGTGGTTTTCTTTAAACTTCAGTTGGCAACACTGGTCACCGACAGTTGGTTTTTACAAGCTACACGAATTGAGTTCCCGCGCTGCACGGTAATGCTGCCAAGTGAACATTATCGTTTATTATTTAATTTGGTTACTGTGCGTTGAAATTTACCATTATTAGCTGCGCTTTCTATACTAGGGATAAAAATAGTCTTACGAGACTAAAAACCATTAATGAAACGGAATCATGTGAACGCAAGTATTGTGTACGTGGATTACGTGCTAAACCTTCTCCAGCAGTGTTTTTCACTTTTCAGTAAAGATGTGACATCATCAGAGAAGGTAAGCCGACACCCAATATTTGCGTAATTTAACATGTTTGTAATATTATTTAAAATTTCTCTTTATTCGAATTTTTTTGTAAATGTTACAGAGTTAATTTCTGTAAGTTAATGGTGTTTTGTGCTCTGTTCTCATAAACATATA
>PNEQ01092511.1:23831-40984 GCA_003012365.1 Medauroidea extradentata
TGCAGCACTAGTAAATATAATTGTTTACGTTGTACATTTGGTTTTGTAATCAATTATCTCCCAAATTAATAATTCGTAAATTTCGCAAAACGCCACGCTTGTTTACATAAACTAAACACGGTTTTATTATTTCTCTCTTTCTCTATGTTGAATGGGGTTTTCGGTATTCCGTTACAATATTTCGAGTTTTAAGCCTCCCACCCCCTTTTCTTTCCCTTTTTTAAACGCTAAAATCCCGGTAGTCGCAAAAGTGATTAGTAGCTTGCCTTTCAAATTAGGTCACGCATCGCCACTGTATTGGGATATGTTTTTCGACTATGTTTTCAATATGATGGATATCCGACCTCGGAAAAGAATAAGTTCCGACCTTGCTTTCCCCCCCCCCTCCCGCCGTGCCTTTGCTTGCAGGTGGCCTACTTCAACAGTGATCAACATGTAAGACTCATCTTTCAAAGAGCAAGGATGAATCTGATTGACGCCCACGGACACCTTCCATCGTTGTTGACCGACGATACAATCACTGACGGGTCATAATGACCCGGAAGCGCTAATGGAACAGTCATCAATAACTAGAAAGAATATTTAATGGTCAGCAAATGTACAGTATCCAACATTTCGGAGAAATGTTTTAATTTTGCCATTTCTAATTGTAACTGAAAAGTGAAGGCCTCAGTTGGGACACCTGGTGCTATTAGGCGAGGATTATACTGTAGTGGTTCGTCATTGTCTTCAGTAGATATTGGGGGGGGGGGGGTGAAAGTACAAACACAACACCCAGTCTTGAACCCGGGTAGATAATATTAAATTTCACCACCCTGACAGGGAGTCAGAGTCGGGACCTTTGCCCCGCCAGCCAGGAGCAATAACCACTCAGTCAAGCAGTCGGGCTCGCAGTGATTATCATTTTAAAAATTACTTATTCGATTCCTAATCGAATCCTGAAGACCTCTGCCTGCCATTTTTCAGTAAAAAAGTTTAAATGAAGAATCCACTCTAACATTAACTCTTGTAAACTGTAAACTTGTAAAGCTGTTGATACCAGCCCCGTGTATGTTTGGTTCTTGCAAGTTACGGCAGGTTTCCTATTGGCCTGGCATTTCCGCCATGTTGCTGGCCAGCGAAGCCATTTTGCAGACGCGTGTATCTGAGTTTGCCGTCCTGCCAGGATTTATTTAACTTCTGTATTCCTACATATTCTGTTCCCACGATCAGTGATGTAACAATGTGGTTGGTGGTGGGGGAGCAGATGTATATTGCTTGCCCCTCTGAATCCTTGAAACTGGTCCAAACCTTAAGGCGGCCGCCTACCCCACGCTTCAAACAGCAGTGTGTTCGTAAACAGGTTTTTTTCTACGAAAATTTTCCACGTGCGCTGTTGTGCCAACGTACGAAAAGAAAACAAACTTCAGACAAGGTCGGAACATCATTGTTAAGACGCCACGCTCATTAAAGACGCTGTTTCTAAGCCCTCCAACATGGTTAAAAACGGCCTTTTCAGTCTTCCGTATTTCAAAATGTACTAACCGGATGTATGTGAATCTCAGGTTGCGACCTGCACTGAACATAGTAGCAGACTTTCCACCAATAAAATTATATGGTCACCGCTTAGTGTCCCATAGTGAAAACCGTTCGGCGGGAAGCTTGCACGCTAGTTCAGCGCTTGGCTCGTTGAGGCGCCCCGGCGTTTGATGTGCGTTTCAAGGTCGACCTTACTGCTCCGTCGCTTTTGAGCCTCTCACGCGTGGGTACACGTTCTTTATTTTAGTAGTAACATGTGTAATTTAAAGTCACCAAGATGGTGGTCTTCTAAAACATTAAAATTAGAACATAACGTATTATTATTATTACGTTTACCCCTTTCACCCCCACCTGGGGATTTTGAGTTATTGTGCTCCTGCCCAAAATATGTGACGTGGCAAAGTGCATCGATGGGCCTGTATGCCGTGACTGCAGCAGCTCGCCGGAGTGGCGGGACTCTTATCGCTGAACTGAGGGTTAACACCAGCAGCGCATACTTCCCCGGCCGACCATCGTCGTACCCCCAGGATTAAACGTAATTTCGGTGGCTGAACGGTCCTCCCCCCCCCCCTCCCTTCACCGCTCTAACATCGCTATGAGTTATTTTCTAACCTTTATTGCCTCGTACGTCATGGCCTTTTGTAGCCGTGGATTCGCATTCTATGGAAACGTGGGGGATGGAAGGACGTTCAGCACGCGGGCTTGCGTAGGACAAGGGAGTGGTGGGGAGGGAGAATAATAAAAAATGGAATCCTTGCCGTTCCATCTGCATTCCTTTTTATGGGGCACTCATTTAAATTTAAAATATTAATGGAAACTCGTGTATATATCATAGCAATAGCGTCGACCATTACTCGGACAGAGAGGGTGTTTGGGATGGGAGAGTCCCCTGTAAAAAGGGTGGGGGGGGGGTGAGTATGTTAACCCCCTCCACTCTTTCTCTGTGTTCATGGTAATTAAAAAAAAGTTGCGTAAACAACGTTTTCAAATGACGGCCTGGCGTTTTTATTCTTTGCACTGGTATTCGTTACAGCATGTTTGACGTGGGTACTTTTTTTTTTACTGTCCGTACTGGACCGCTTTCAATGAATCATGAGCTGGGGCTCGTAAAAAAATAACATTTACTTTGTTTGGTTGAAGCACGATGTGAATACACAATTTTTTTCTCTTCGCCCCAGGCCACGAAGTGGGTGGGGGAAGAGGGAGGGAGACTCCGAGGACCGGGGGACTCGTTCGACAAGCTGTTGTGGGTCGGCCAGTGAAGAGGCTTGTAACACGTGGCACTTGACCGCGAGGCTGGGGTAGACGGCACAGACGACGCATCTCATTGGTCGCTGAGAGCGCCTCCTTTCCGCGGCTCATGTCAGAGAGATTCCTGTGTCGCCAACAGTTGAATTCGTGATGTCTTTGAATGTTTCTTGCAATGGGACAGAATGACAAATTGTACTATTGTGGACATGCGCCATTGCGATAGTTTTAGTTTTTTGTTGTTGGTTTTTTCTTAGTCTCATAATATTTCTGGGACGACATATATCGCAATGGTGTATGTTCGCAATGGTACAGTTTGTCAGTTGAATTGAAACCTCTTAGTGAACTCGGTGGCAGGAAATTGAAATCACAGAATTTGACCGAAATAATCCGCGGGTTTACATAACTTTAGGCTATCCTCCGAAGATTATCTGATTTTGAATACTCAAGCAGACATCACCTACTCATCGGTTTCTCGCCGACACAGTGATATCACTTGGCTTCTGTATTATTGTATGCTCTCTCCCCAAGACGTGTCAAAAGTCTAAGAACCAATTGGTTAAGTCGTAAGAATTTGAAGTTGTTTCAAGTCCTAGTTTGTATCCAAAAGAAAACGCGATTTTTCTAGGTCTCTAATCATGCATAGTTATCAGGGAAATGGAAAATTCGTAAGTTTAATGACCTGCATATTAGAACACACCGCTGTGTGTTTACTCAAGCCCCGACCATTTGTTCATTAACTGCTAGTCACAGGAACTGCAGACAATGAACGAATATAGGGGCTTTTCAACAGCAGTGTTGATTCAGGTGTATCTGTTCTCGTAATACGGCACTGTCTTGCGCAGACAGGTATAGGTTGTTCAGAATAAACTGAGCAATGCTTACAATTTTCTGTGAGCTATTATGTCTCTGTTTCTACTAGTTTAGATACGAAAACTTCCACGTCGCTAAAAACTAGTGTAAACATTTTACAACTCTCAAAAATTTACTTCTTTAGTCCCAGTAAATACATTTTATTGATTATTATAGGTATTGGGAGGTACTCATTTTGAAGTGAACCGTCTATAACAGCTATATTTGGTATTTTGTTAAGAATAAAGTGTGAGCACTTGGACAAACATGGTCTCTATTTTTTGTTATTAATTATGTGACCATGTTATAAAAACATTAGATTTCACTAAAATTATATTTTTTTAATTATAACAATTTCCTTATCTTAAGGGACCCCTGAATTTCGTGGAAAGATTTTTGCACCACTATGTTTCAATGTCTTACGTGAAATCTGCAGCTCTGCTTCGGGGCCAGTGATTGGCTGTTTGAATTCCCAAGCGTCCTGGGTTTCTGTCCGCAAATCAGCGACGTGTGGTAGCCTAGTTAACCTTGCTGTGATGGGCACAGTCAAAGTAACTTCGCCGTAAACGTATTTGGCTTGCGGTGATGAAATCTTGCCTTACAGCAAGTCAGATGTGGAAACTTTGTTTTGTGCCACATAATGTCGTAACATAAGTATCTTTGCAGCTAAGATAATATTTTCCTTAAACATGAAGCTTGTGTTAATAATACCGCAAATGTCTTCACCACAATGATTTCACATTATCTCAACAGCAACACAATTTTTTTTTGTCATTACTGTAACATTAATTTTTTTTTTCTTTGCGGTAAAGTAACTTTGCAGTGGCTCATATTTAAACATACATGTTGTTGTGGCAACAAAAATATTTTTACTGATATGAAGTTACTAGATGAAGTTATTTACAGTACACGTAAATACACCGTGTTGATAGATACGTGGCGCTTGGCTGCTCTATTGACTAAATGGACCTGTAAGAAGGTCAACTAACTTTCTACGTTGAGAGGACAAGGCGTGTGTCCAGACCTGTCCTAGTATCTGATACAGACTTGTCTTCCTAGTTTCGTGTCCAAGGTTGTTGTCAACATCCTCGGGGAGTCCAGTCTTGGCGCATGGCGGCTGTTGTAGCGTGTCACACATATTATTGTTCGCACAAAACTACGGAGCATGTCTCCGATAAGCTTATACTTTAAAACAAAACACACTCCAAACTATGCTTACAGGTTTTAACACTTTGACGTCGGCGCCCATTTAGCTGGATTTCAAGACAAGTTGCAATTAATTGATTCGCCTATATATACAATACTATATGATCACTCGGCCTGTTGGTATCTTCTCACAACTGCAGTCCTGTTGGTTCACACCACATTGAACACGCCCACTTCACTGGTTGGTTCACACCACATTGAACACGCCCACTTCACTGTACAGCGTTCATTATTGACTGGTAGTCAACCGATGAAAGAACAAGTTAACTCTGACCCAATTAAAACCTCCTTACTTATGTAAGAGCATTTGGATGGTCTTACATAGTTTTTGAAAAATGTATTGTATATGTTGCTACAGTGTTTTAAATAAAATTGTAAAAAACTACGGTGTAGTTAATTTATTATTTGAAAGCAGAGAATGATAGTTTAAAATGTTAAAAATTCTGCACGCATATTATAAAAATGTTTTTTTTTTGGGAGGGGGAGGAGATCTCGAAATGGCCAAAAACTGATTTTCAAAACTGCTTTGCTAGGGAAAATGTCAACCTGCGTGTCAATTTAGTGCGTCGCGCATAGAAACATTATTCTCGTCGTTCGCACTAGTGTCACCCATAAAGCTTTCATTTTTATATGCCTACAGCTGGTAAAGAAGCAATTTTCTTAAGACTGCAAAATTTGTGACCACTATCTTTCATAGGTCTGTATTCACACTTTACACTTCCATAGATAACATGATAAACCAAGACAGAAATGTGAAAAACTCACAAATAGAGCCTTGCATACACTGTGGAAAAAAAAAAAATTGAAATTAACAAAACTCATTTTTAGAAGTGTTAAGAAAGTAAGTGTTGTATTAAAATGGTTTCCCATTCATTGGTGGCAGGAATCCAATACAAATTAAATAAACAGTCACAGTGATATGTGTGCTGATGTTACAAGATTTCTGTAGTTTCAGAACTCAACATTTGCTGCAAGTGTTGCGTCCCATGTGTGGGTTAAGAACTTCCATTACTCTCCAGGACTTTTTTTTTTTACAGTGTACGATTAGAGGACACTGGGTCCGAGGTCTTACGACGGATAAGGGAATAATCCATACGCCGCCCTGTTACGGGATAAATGTGGTATATGCCATAGCAACTTATGTTGGTGATTGCCCAGCTACAATTCCTCACAAATGTCAACAGAAACAGCTGAATGTACATTTAAAAAATCCGCCATATTTATACGTAAGTAAACAAAGTCAGCTTGATCTCAGCTTCGACGTGCTGATAGTGCCCGTCAGAAAGTCACCTGGCAATGTGGTGTAAACAGAAGGTAAAGTACATTTGTGGGGGAACTTACTTCACCTGTGTATTCCGTCTCGTTTAGTAAATTAACTACACGTAAATGTTCATTTTGGGTCTCGGGTATACGGTATATAAGTTAGTGCGACTCCTGCTGTGTCCATCTTTTTTTTTCCTGCGCTTTCACAGGTACCGTTCTCTGTCTATTTATCTCTCTTTTTGTCGCTGTGTGTTGAGTGTGTCATCATTTATTTCTCTGCAACTAGCCTTTCTTCTTGCGCCCGCGAATTATGCCGTGTCAGTTTTCTAAACGGGACGCAATACTGACGCCGCAAGTTATACTGCGATGAACAACCCTCGCAATTTCTCCTCCTTTCTAAGCCCTCTTTTCATGCATGCGAGCATGTCCTATAATTTTCAGCCGATTGTGATTAAACTTGGCTAAGTTTTGCGTGCGCCCTCGAAGGTTTTTGACGAACAAGTGCTATAAAGGGGTGGGACAAAAACAGGACAGGGGTCAATAAAATGGAGTATCCAAAAATTTTATGAAAATGGTTTCTTTTTCAGAATATTTCTAAAACGGTTACTAATGATTTTTTATTAGAAAATTTAAAAAATCGTAATTTTTAACTATAAAATTTGATATTTTTTCAGTATATATATATATATATATATATATATATATATATATATATATATATATATATATAATTACTTACACGAAATTTTATAGTTTGAGGTAGGCTACGTAGGCTGAAAATTGGCGAGACTCAGCAAAGAAAAGGTATTCGCTCGTGTGTGTGAGTGTGTATGTATATATGTATAGCTATCAATTGAAAACCAGTGTTATGCGTTCCTACATCGCAATATTATGCGCCAGAATAGAAGTTACAGAATTACGGTTTCACAAATAGCTGTATCAGAATTCCGTCATAGTAGCAACATGTTTGCTCACAAAATTGACCAAAACTATTTCTTCGAGCTCTCGGGTGCTTGTTGATTTCATGCATTGCCTTATCAAAATTGGGAGATTAAAAAAAACGAAAAGAAAATTTAAAAAGAAGGGCGTTGGCCAGTGTTTATCCATTGGCGACTCTTATCTTAAGACAGCACTGGGTTTGTTAGATATAGGCCAGTGCTAGCAAATGTCGTATCACTGTCGGTTTTATGCGATTTAACAACATTCGCTAGCAAAGTCGTTCAGTTTGCCACACATTCTGTAGGCGACGCCGTGCGACACGTTCAAACTTGTATAAATGCACGTTCTCACAACTGGCACAGAAAAACATTGTAGCAAGGTCATAGTCATTTTTTTCAGTTGGGGGGGGGGGGTGGTTAGTTGTTCAGTATATACATCGCTAGAACACAATTGTAATGCCGTATACGTATATTGTACCAGTACGAAACTATATTTTGCAGTATTCCAACCTGGTTTAACAACATATGTCTGCCAGATCGACGACTGAAATATACCGCTTCTTCAGATTTTACCGCATATTTTATATAGGCCACCAACATACGAGTTTAAGTACGCTCGTAAAAAAAATGTTAAACATCCAACGACTGAGTATACCGGAACACATGACCAGTACTACCGAGTAGATTGTACCTACTACGTTTCCGTAAACGCCTATAACGAAATGAAAGTTGGACGCACGGATAGCAGATGTGGCCTCGTGTTGCAGTGACCCGGTAACCTCGACCCTTGGAGACACGGCCGACGAGGTAAACAACCAAGACCTCCCTCCCCTTCTCTTCTATAATGTCCCCGCGGGAGGGTCAGGTGACCTTGACCTTCCACCGTGACCCACTCCTTTCCCCTCTCTTACTTTGTACACTCCTTCCGATTCGGACTTTGCTTCCGCTACCTGGGGCTCACCATGACGAGCTAGTCCGCGAATTAAACCACCGTATGTAGTTTCCCACTTTTGAGGCCTTGAAGACTTGGGAGCGATAAGGGTCAGACTGCCACGATCAACGAGAATATCGCCTTTATTCTTGGCGCAATTAAATGACGTGTAGTGTTTTTTGTAGTCTAGTGGGACTTCGACGGCGAACCTACATAGTTATTTGCGGACAGCATGTCATATTGTTGCTGCAGGTATTGTTTCTCGTAATTCCGCGATGGCGCTCTTAATCTTCACTATTAAACAATTCCTTAATGGTAATGGAAGTAATTAATTCATACACAGTGTGGGACACATACCATACCTCAGCTGGTATAGAGAGACCAAACATTGAACATTGTTACCATAGAAGACTAGTAACACCAGTAGGCATTTGACTGTTTCGTAAACATGTATAGAAATGCTATGATTTGTGTATGATAAAACATTTTAACATACCTACATTCTTAAGACCATCATCCATCATTTATACTGCTTTCGCGATAACTATTTTTTATTCCTAATGTACAGCAAATATCGAAAAACTATTGCACAGTTTTGTTGAAAATTGTGTTTACTAATTAGCCTGATTTTTTCTAGATAAATAGTTTAATAGGTTTGGCTAATTAGTTCATTAATGAGAATTTGCTTAATTGCATAATTAGCAGAAATTATTGTGTACTTTGTCTTGAAAAAATTAGTTAACATAGCATACATTGTTTTTAAGAAATCTGTTCAACAGTTTTTCGATATCAGCTTTCCTTTAGGATTTAAAATTTACTATCGTAAAAGCAATAGAAATGATGGTTCATGAATCATGACCTTAACACTTCTACACATCGGCATGGTAAGTTAGCAATTTATTTTTACAATGTTTTAAGGAAACGTGGCATAGTGTGCTTCCTCAAGTATGCAGAACAAATAAAAATTATGTTCAAGCGTGCTGACTTTTTTTTTCTGCTCTCAATGATTTTTGTGTCGTCCAAGGTACCTCTGTCTAGAATTTAGAGAACTTTTTTTTTTTTTTCAGATTGGCAGGTATGTGTTAGCTTTCCGCTTAGTAAACGTTTATAGTCCCTGTTTTTCTTCTCTTTTGTCTAATTGGTATTTTACTACCACTTTTAACTACGTTTAATCATACAAATTTTAATAATAAAAACTGTGCATAAATTTCACTGTTATTAAATTTTCTTAAGCCAATATGCTCTTTATTATTACTATCGTCATAATTAACAAGACATTCTTGAAAAGTGGTCTCTTTACCTAAACAGCCTATAGAATTGTTAACACACCTCATATTTGTGCTGCTGTTTGTGATTGTATAGTACGTAACAGTAAACATTGTTCCAACAACACAGCTCTTTGTTCATTGTACAGAACTGATTGTTCTTACAGCGGAACAGCTACGGCAATATTTTGTATTGTTGCTGCAACAATGAGAACTGTAATAACTACCAGCAGCAATACGATCTTTGCATAGTTGACTGTTGTATGACCCTCTACGTCGTCACACGAGTGTTGTTCCTATTGTAACATAACTATGTCTCCTGCAACAATGTACGACAATTATTTTTCCTTGTCCCATTACAGTTTATGCATCATATCCTGCGCTGAAAATCTCATCTTCCTATCGTAACCGAATATTACAATATTTTTCCGGCTTCAAGCATTATTGTTGTTATGTTAGTTTCATAACATTTGAAGGGTTACATAATTATGCTGTACTTATTCAGACATATATTCGTACGTCAGGCTAGGAATATTAGATAAGCCCCTATTGTCATACAGTGTTTTGAAATGACTTAGGAAGAATTATGAATATTCAACATGACTTCAGGAATGCTTGTATAGCCGGGAAAATATTGTAAATTAAAGATGACCGTGCACCACTGTCCTGAAGCAGAGCTGCCAACGTGCAACGTAAGACATTGAGACAAAATGGTTCGTAAATCTTTCCGCGGCAAACTATTGGTCGTTCGGGATAAAGTGAGCACAAAAGATTTAAATTTTAAAAATATCACTAGCCGTAACTGTATACAATTCAACATTAACAATAGTTTCTCTGTATGGTTGGCAACGAATTACCGAATGTAGTTCCGTGTATTTCCATATTTAAATACAACAACACTGAAATAAAATCAACCGAAATCGGCGTATTTGTGTTTTATATTATTAATTAACTTATTTTATCAATCTACGTATGGTCCTACCAACTGCACATTTAATCTTACACGCGCAAACATTAAGGGGCCCGCCTACATAGCGCCTTAGCGGCCGTTCGACCTCACGGACGTGGAGTTTCCCCCACAAAAGCGGGATTGGGTCGACCCCTGTTGTGGAGGAGGTTGTCTCTCGCCCTCTCTGTTGTCCTCTCGGCTCGGTCTCGCGAATCCTTCAATTTTCCACAACACCGGCTGCATATTTGCGCAGGACACATATTACAAGAACAAGGTTTCCTCAATATGTTCAGTTGTTACAAGGTACAAACAGTCACGGGATCGAAAGCTAAAGGATAGATCTACTAAGGTTAATTGGTTTTAAGTAAAAATAACAAAACATAGCGGCATTATACAAGCCGAAAAGGCACTAATTTGGAATGTTAAGGCCCTATATTCTAATTACTTAAGATACTGATAGAACTGAAACCATTTACTCTTATTGTGAGGTACCTTAATATATTTTATATGTCAAACACACAATGTCACGACTAATATTTTCTGTGAAAAAACGATTCTCCTGAACCTCTACACCACAACTTTCATGGCAGATAGGCGGGCCCCTTAAGTGACGTTTCAAAGAGGTTAGACATTTCCCGTAATTAACTGTTACGCGCGGAAAGATACAAATTGGCTGAGAATATAAATTCAGCAGGGTTTTTTTAGAGTACTCGCTTTATCACGAACTGCCTATTTCAGTCTTACATGAGCCAGACTATGGTATGTTTCAGTTGCGTGGGAGATTATGTTGGTAGAGGTGTGTGCCGTGAACGCCTGCTGCTGATGATTTATTTGTGGCAGGGTGAGAGTGGCAGCCGACAGGAAATTGGACGTGTTGGTTCCACGGCCGTTGTTGCACTCCGGTGTGTTGGCTCGACCTTGAACTGAACACACTACCCGCTGTCCGCAGATATGACGCGAGCGTGGGAACGGCTCGGAGTTTCGCGTCAGTTGAGCTACTCTCATTAGACTCGCACACACATGCTGTTTGGTTAAAGGTGTTCCAAGTGCGACAAAATGATAATTTTATATTTACATGGAATAGTGTTAGTTTCCTCTTACGAAACCATTTTAACTCGCATAGTTTTCTCACAACGGTGCGTCAAAGTCAAAATTTGCATGTTCTGCTGCCATGCAAATAGTGAAAACCAATTGACTTATGTAAGTGAAATAATTCACGGTGATATAACATACTATGGGCTACGAAATAAAACATTTTTTAAAAATTCCGTAAAATATTTTTGTATTAAAAATATTTCTGCTAGTCGGCAGCCAGGCCAATAGGAAACCTTTCGTAACATGCAGGAGCTAAACATACACGGGGCTGGTAAAAACAGCCTTCGGTAGCCAATGAGCGGGGAAGTTCGTCCGTATATCAAATAAGCTGCCACGTCGTTTCACGTCCTGAGGAATATTTATATAAATAGACTTCAAAAATAAACGAACTCTTATATTATTTTAAGAAATAAACATTTTAAAACTACGGTTATAAACATTAAGGAAAGTTTCTCATTTGAAAGCATTTTTACAAAAATTACTTGAACATTTTGCTAACCATTTAAACTAAGTAGTATCAAGTTTGGTAGGAAGATTCCTTACATAAATTTTTATTTATTTAACCGGGCTTGATTTTTCAAAAATTCATGTTTAAATCCATTGTGCATTCCAACTCTCACGTCTGACTTGCAACGGACGTGAAGTTATCTAACAACAGCTATTCTATTGCATATACACCCATTACAAGTATTCTGCTTCACAATTATTTAACCTGTAAATTACAATACGATACGTCCAATTTAACACTAACATTTAAATTTCAGGTTATGTTTCTTCTAACTGTTCTGTCTACAAAGAATTCTAACTAGTTTATTAGGCATAACATTTTACATAAATGATTAGTAATTTATAGAAATTATTACCAACACAGGTCTTGAATTAAACGAAACCATATCGTACTACGCCAAAATTTCACAACCTGCAAAAATAAATATTTCTCCACTAAATGCTTTCAAATATCGCCAAATTTGGCAGAAATTTTAAACTACTAAACAAGTTAGCTGAGACATGGAAGCGTGGTTCTGTCGCGTCGGTTTTTTAGTTGATCAAACAAGCATTGGATTTAAATTAGTATTCCAACCCTGACAACAGAAAATTCCAGCTCGGGACACAGGAAGTCCGTTACAAAACCGCTGGGAACGTCGGTTTCCCAAACTCCGTGATTCACAAACATAAAACAGTTGTTTAAAACTGTGTTCTCGTGCGCTGTCAGAGTTTAGCTACCTTTGCATCTCTCTTTCACGACTGCTTAGGTTAATAAAGAGCCAGCCATGCATTTCGCCGACTGTAACTTCTGCCCCTCACCCCCCAACCCTCCTCTCTTGCTAACTTGTCTCAACTTCCAAAAACGTCAGTAATTTTCAAAATTTGCAGCGCTCGCTGTTGAGAGAAGGCAAGTGGCAGGACAAACTTTCTGCTGCTCCTCTGTATTTTAATGTATTCACATCTTCCCCCCCCCCTTGGCGTCTCATTCCTTGTCGCTGCTTGCCAGATATTTCCATACCTCTGCTATTCTCTTTTATGTCATTTCCTCCTTTTTGTTTGTCTTTTAATGGGAATAATTTTCGTGAAACTCTAAAATGTCTTGTTTTCGACCTTCCCCCATTGCCGCGGGACTCCTTCTCGAATTCTAACCCTGAAAATCTATTTGCGGAGCTCTTGTTTGAGAGGAAAGATAGTAGAAAGCAGACGATGGAAGGAAACTCATGTGTACTATGTAGAAGAGTTATATATGGAAAATTTCCCTGCGAGAAAATTGCTTATGTGTGTTTGTAATTTATCGACAAAGTTCCCGCCGACGGGAAAGCTATTATTATTCCTCCCCCCTCGCCCACTTCTCCCTCATCCTCTTCAATTTCTGTTCTCCCTCTTTTGTCTCTCCCTCCTTCTCTGTTTCTCCCTCTCACTCCGTTCCTCCTCCTCCTTCTTTTACCTTTTCATATCTGCCTGGCGAAACAAAAGGGGAGCGCTTTGAAATAACACAGCTCAGCGGGATCGATAACTCGCGCGGCCATTCAAACATATCAAACATGGCGGTCGTGACGTCACGTGACGAGGCATCTTGAAGCGTCTCAGACCCTCGCCCAGACGTTTTCGTGCTTTTCTCCGTGTTTCTCTTTTATGGGCTTCAGGTACACATTATTATTTTGTATTTCTTCCCAACGGCTTTTTTTGTACTCCTGAGGAGAGTGTTTTCTGTATATCTGGTTTTTCGAGACTAGTGGCGCAGGTAAAAACGTCGTGTCGGGATCCCAAGGGAATTAGTTTTAAGAGGTAGCCGCCTACCACGCACAGAACAAGTGAAGGGTTTGATGGATGAAAGGGGCATGTTCTATTTGTAAAATTCTGAGAAAAAAAAAACTATTTAAAACTTATTGAACGTGATGATTCGTCATTATTTGTTTTACATATGGACATCTTGAAAATTTTTTTTCCAAGAGAGTTTTTAATACGTGTTTCTGAGACGTTCATAAATGTGACATGCCTCCTTCATCCACCAAGGCCTTCAACTGGTACAGTGTGCTCGTAAACAGGCTTTTTTTTTTACGAAACTATTCCACATGCGCCCATCGAGCCAACTACCAACATACGAAAAGAGGACACACTTTAGGCAAGATCAGGTCCTCCAACATGCAACATAGCTAAAAATGTCCTTTTCAGACTGCCGTGATTCAAAATGTGCTAACCACACTTATGTAAAAGTGTAAAACTCAGGCTGAACTGTGCACTGAACTTTGCTACAGACTTTCTACCAATAAAATTATATGATCACCGCTTTATGTCCCACAGTAAAAATTGAACGACGGGAATCTTGCCCGCTAGTTCAGAGCTTGGCTCGTTGAGGCGATGCGGTGTTAGATGCGGACTTCAATGTCGCCCTTAAAACTTCGTCACTTGGTACATGAACCGTGGCACAGTTATTTTTTTTTATACGCAGAAAAGTAAATTTGTCCAGAAAACACACTTCAGACTACGCTTCTGAGATTTTAGAAACAAGACACATTTCTCGGGCTCCTGAAAATGGATGTGATCTCTGTAAGTCCACCTGAAAAAATACCGACCTGAGTGATCATATAGAACTACAGAAGTATGAGTGGTACTTCACAAATGAAGTTATAAGGTAACTGCTTAGAGTTCCTTAAACAAATATGCTGCGAAAACACTTCGCTTCAATATAGTAGCCCCTCGCAAACCGGCTGTATTATTCTTGACTCGCGCAGAAGTAGCGTACGTTTCGCTTTCTTTTTTATTTTACTGGCATCAGTGGGTAAGAAGAACTTCTGTCAAGGCTGTACCGATGTTGTGCCGCTGACCCGCAAGTCCTTGTAGACTGAGTTCAAACCAACGTCGAGATACGTTCCCAGAGTAAGGCAGCCACGAGTTTAGTTGAAAGGCGTGCAAGTTGGGAAAAATAGTAATTTTATGTTTGTATGAAATAGTGACAGTGTTGTAGACGTTATTTGAGTCTAAATTTTCTTCTAACAAAAAATTCATCTCAGCCAGTTTTCCCATTGTCATAATCCAAATATGTATGTTTTTGTTATTTTATTTTATTTACGTATTAAGTTTTACATGGCGAAAATAAGGCGTACGCTTTTTCTTACATTTAACCATGGTAATTACACGTTATAAAGTGGGAAATAATTTAAACATATCAACATTGGCGAAACTACAGTACATATCCCATGCTACTGCTTGGCGTATATAAAGATGCAAGAGGTTACGCTTAACAAATGCATCACTTTGGGTAAATGTTTGCTCAAAAAGTTAGCTAATATAACCTAAGACTGTTTTTGTAGTGATTTTTTTTCACTCTAACTTTAAAAAACGTGTGGATTTCAGTTGGTGTTGTTGGAGTTTATTTATCTTAATACATGCTCTTAAACTCTGTGGCTGATAACTTGATTGTAGTTCGGTGACCACATACATCGGGATTTTATCTTCAACTGTACTTCCCCGTATCTTGATCATCACGTTGTCGCGAAGGCATGTTACCCATTAAACATGGTTTAAAAAAAAAAGAATAAAGAAAGGTCTAGCATTGCTACTGCTACCTTTGTAGTTTCCCTCCGGTCGCATTGGTTCTCCTTGATTTATGTCGACAGGGTTACAGAGTTCTTTTGTAATGTCATTTCTCGCACAGCTGCGGATGAAAAGGCAGTTGAGATGTAGAAAAAAAAAAACAAGTGACTCCCTCTTCCGCTCGACTGCGGCGACAGTTACTTGAACAATGGACCTTCAGTGTAGATAGAAACAACCGTGAGTGATTGTGAGTACAACTACCTACACTCTACCCGTGACTCAGAACTCTGAACCGATAATGTCTCGTCTTAGAAACATTATGTTTTACAATGTAAACTGTTGGCAGAGAACTTAACATGTCATATTTCAAAGCTTACATGATTAAAAAAAAAAATAAAAAATAAAAAAAATTAAAAAAAAAAAAAATATATATATATATATATATATACACACATATGTGTGTGTGTTTGTGTGTTCATTCAGGACTTTATTTCATCTGTCTGCATATATTGAGAAATTTTTGAAAATGTATATAAAGGAAATTTTTTGAGCAAAATTGTGATTTGACAGTCTAGTTGATGATATGTCACTTCAAAATCGGGGGGCTTATGGTTGATAAATATTTCTACAGTCAACTTTTGAACCATGCATTGGTAAGGTTGAACTAATTGTCCTTGCCGTGTTATATTTGCTACAGAGCATCTCAACCTTAGATTGCATTACAGGGCTTATGGCGCGCGCTGTTGCCAGATCGCAGCCACGTTAGGAAGTTCGAGACTTGTAGCCTACTACTTCTGAATTTTGAGTTTTAGAATATTATATTTTTCTCATTTATATTGAAATTTGTATAACATCGCGGTTCGAAGTATACTATTAATAATATGTTATATTACTTAGAAATAAGAAACACGCCACACACTCCATTGATAGGAATTCACTAGAATAATAGTAACAGGCATTTCATAAATAAATAATTATAATCACATACCTTTCAACTGTTATACTTAGTGCTGACAAAACAAAATATTCCTTCAATTGGAGTAGCGTCTGTCTGACGACAAAAATGTGATTGGGGTAGTGTTGATGATTATTTAATCAATCATTAGATCCAGTGATTTTTGGTGAAAAGAATTCTGCAACAATTTGTTTCAATTCCTTATGTGAACACCTGTTTCTCTGCGTCATGCTCAGTGATTGGGAGTTTTTAATTTTCGGCGTCTCGGCGTCCTACCCGCCAATCACGGACGTGTGGTGTCGCGGTAACATTGTTCTGGTTGGTGC
This sequence comes from Medauroidea extradentata, assembly GCA_003012365.1. Classification (NCBI taxonomy): domain Eukaryota; kingdom Metazoa; phylum Arthropoda; class Insecta; order Phasmatodea; family Phasmatidae; genus Medauroidea; species Medauroidea extradentata. The sequence goes on from PNEQ01092511.1 coordinate 40,401, forward strand.
AGTCAAATGTGCCACGCCTTTTTCCAATTACATTCTACCAATAACTACGAAGCAGTGTTGCGGGTGTGCACGTAAGGCATTGAAACAAATTGTTGCAGAATTCTTTTCACCAAAAATCACTGGCTCTATCAATCATTCAAAGCGAATGTCGTGTGGGATCTGGAAAATAATGTTGCGTGCCATGTTCCTGGAGGCCAGTGGTCGGCGGCTGTTTCGTAACACCTTGAGGGCTGGCCGATGACTCAAAGCCCGGGTGGCTCATAGTGGGAAATCCGCCGAACCTACGTCATAGATACCTGTCCCAACTGCGTCTTAACCCTTCGAGGGTGGTCTACGTGACTAAAAGCATATCCGAAACATGATGAAATATCTATTTTTAGACCCCTGTAATGCGGGGAATAACCGACTGTCTGGGCTAGTATAAAAGCACAGAATCGGCACATTTGAAGGGAGTTCGCTATTGGAAGTGCTAGAGGAAGGTGCTACGCCTGTGGAGAGAGACTGGTGAAGACATCTTGGTGACGGCAAAGGCTACTGTGAGGCGGCAGGCGGCTACCTGCGGAGCAGTGTTGGCGATACAAGAG
>PNEQ01092512.1:0-40768 GCA_003012365.1 Medauroidea extradentata
AAAAAAAAAAAAAAAAAAAAAAAAAAAAAAAAAAAAAAAAAAAAAAAAAAAAAAAAAAAAAAAAAAAAACCTTCATTTTTGCTTATTTTCACGGCGAAAAACGTGGTACTTTGGGTAATGAAATATATAAAACCGTTCAGTATAATTCTACAAAAAAATTCAGCTACTAATTATAACATATAAGTGTCAAAACAGTGCAGCGAAATTTTGATATGAGTATTAGGTAGTAATAAAAAAAATATTTTCGAAATCACTGCAAAACTCCTTAACAAGGCATTAAGTCCCACAGTAAAAACGTTACGGCGGGAACGCTGCGCGACTCTGGGCGTAGAGGCGATATCACAATACAAGTGCCGTCCGGCGTCGCTCCTAGCGCCTCACCAGTTTTCGCCTCAAACACAAACACATCCTTGACCTTTACCACAAATATCAGCGCTAAAAGCACCAGTTTAAAAAATTAGGTTTCCCGAAGCCAATTTGCAAAAAAAAAAAAAAAAAAAAAAAAAAAAAAAAAAAAAAAAAAAAGCAATCCTAAACAGTAGTTTTTTAGTTTTTTTTTTCGAGTAAGGTATTTCTGCAAAACACTCCGTCACTTTAAATTTCGGGTACTTAATTGCGGCGCAAGAGATCATGCTTAAAAAACTGCATAATTGTCGGTAAATGTTTGTTCATAATGTTGTCAAATAACCATTATCTATGGTTGCCGTTTTGTAGTTTTTTTCTATATTGACTTTTAAAAACCTGTAGAATCTAATTGATGATTTTTTTGCGAGTGTAATTCTTTAAATCCTGAAAGGAAGCAGATATCCAAAAACCGTTTCACAGAAATGTTCGGAATTGTTTGTTCTATGTAGTCTATTTTTTTTTTTTTCAAATTTAAGTTTATATAGTTTTGGCTAGTTATCGACTTAATTAAATTTTCTTAAAGTCAATAACTACCCAAAATTATAAAAATTTATGATTTAAAAAAACTTAGGCTACGTAGTACAAACAATTTTCGACATTTACATGTAACGATTTTGCGATATCAGCTCACTTTCAGGATTTTAAAAATATAACTTATTAAAATAGCATAAATAGGAACCCGTGGCCCTTTCAAGTGGTCTAAAACTACTTTATATATCTTCAATGTATTATGTATTATATATTTTGGTAGTATTTTATCAAGTACGAGTGTGAGAAGTACGTGAAAAAGTATGTATATATTAAATGGAAGTTAGGAAAATTTTAGTAATTTAAATGTTAAGTAATTTGCAGTACAAATTTCAAAATTACACTATATTACCACGCTGATCCGCATCTTACAATGGATGTTAAAGACACTAGTATACAATAGAGACGTTCTAAAGAAATACACTAAGGAATTTGCATATACTTACATTTTAAAGATTTAATTAAATCAATAAAATTTTCATTGCGTAATACGAAGGGACACGAAATATTCACGTTTTTTTACAGCAGACTAAACTCCAAACGTCTGTATGCTAGACCGACTTCTCCCGTTACACGGTAGAGCGACATCACTAGAGGTACGTAAATTTCGCGGATTCATCTGGCAACAGCCTAGGCTTGTCAGTCCTATACACACACTGGCCACAATCCATTATCTATTGGCTTATAACCGTACAAGCAGGTAGGAAGCGATAGCACTCCGCATTATTTCCTTATTTACTACTGGCTTGCAGTATAGTCAAATGCGTTTCGTAGCAGCCGCCAGCAAGTCGCAGACATGACAACGAAGTATACATAATCGGAGTTCAACCTGACCTGGAATGTATCTGCGAAATTTACGTACCTCTAGACATCACACATAGAGGATCAAGACAGTGAACTCACAGATTTTGTTCGTGTATGTACAGGTCAATGAAGTCTACTTAGTCTCGTTCTTCATCAAAATATAGCGCAAATGTTGCAGGTCCGTAACAATATGTCATGTTCAGATAATAAATAAGTACAAATTTATTTTCCTCCCCCCCCTTAATTTATCTCATTGTTTGTGAAGTCATAAAACTATCAAATAAACCGTTAAAAAACACAGAAAAATTGGCACTTGAACGGCATGATTTTAGTGTTTTTTTTATCTAGATTTCTGGTTGTGGGTTGTTTTGTGCAGTTGGCAGTGCTGATGCTGAAGTGAACGATGCTCGCGCGTACAACTTGGCGCCGGTAACGAGGTTCTTCCGGGCGGCTTCACGGAGTGCTAGCTCTCTCAAAGCCACACTGCGTCATCATCCTTCACCTCGCCGCCCCCGTACTTGGGTCCATCAACCCCAAAACTCGCCGGAAATGAAAATCCTCTGCGTACAATGCCGTGCGCTCCAGTTCTTTTCCAAACTCCCTCCAAGCGGATTAACGCGTGAAAAGAATTACTACTTTCGTAATCTCGTGGCATGAATTTCGCTTTAAAAATGTAATAAAATATAAGCAGCGAAAATAACGGAATCATTCATTTGAGAAACGCCATACGTCACTTTCAAGAAAGACCTTTCGAAAAATGAAATACTGATTTTTTTTTTTCAAAATCTTTTAATAAGGTAATGTAATTTTAAAAATATTTATGTATGCATTACACCGGTGTTGACGGTTGAGTTTCATGCAATGAAGAGTAAATATGCATAAACCCATGTTATGAAAAATGTTTACATGCGTTTCTCAAATTACAGATTCAATTATTATAAAATTTTCATACGTGCTGAGTGATTTGTACCTCGGTTTTCCGTACTCCGTTTAACCGTTTTACAGTTACGCCCCTGGGAAAAAAAATACATTAAACAGGAACGTCCAAAATACGACATTACAATCTAAACACATTACACTCACGCGCATTGGCTCTTGAGACCTAGTTTTTTTAAAGGACCACAAAATTCTCTCACCTCACCTCGAGACACATTAGATTATTTAGTTAAAATATCTCTTGGCTTAAGGTTTTTTAAATTGACAAAAAGACATGTAAATTTTATGTATTAATTAATAAAATACATAGTATATAATGAGTCAGGATGGAGTCGGTTAATTTATGTGGTGATCGTTTTTTTGTAAAACGTACGTCAAAAATGTTTTCAAACTGTCCGTAAAGTTAATATAGAGACAGTAATACTGCCCTCAAAACTGACCTTAAAAATACATGTTTTGACATTTAAATAAAAAACCAATTTATTTGAACAAAATAAACTCTGGACTTTGTTCAAACAATCAAAAATCAAGGAGTTATTTATTATAAAAATTTATTTTATGTGGATTATCAGGACTAGAGTGGTGATTTCTTTCTTTATTCAAGTTACATACTTATTTCTCTAACTTATAGATGAGTTAACAACAGCTAGTCAATATACGCTTAACATCTTTGCGTATTACCCGAGTATACTTGTTCTCGCTCATTTATCAAAATACGAAAATAATGGTCAGTCCTGTACAATGTCAGAAGCTAGTTTTACAGACGACTCTCTCCCCTGAAAATGATTGGCTGGCCTCTCGCGCAGAGATATTTGATTGGTAAAATTATTTTGATATCAAAACGCGAGTATTTTTGAAATTCGGTTAGTATGTAGGCCTAGATATTATCATATATTATAAAAATTACAGTTTTCCATCTTTGTAGGTTTTGTGGTTTCAAGCCCTTACTTTTCAAAAAACCCATTTTAATTTTTTACTCGAAAGTAAAGCATACTACCGCATATTGCTATACAAATAAACACCCGTTGATAAAATATCTACTCAGCGAAAAAATCTCCTTCAATGTATTAGTATTCCAGTCGTCCGCTCGATATCGTACCTTTCCATGCCCCTTAAGCAGAAAATGCTGTTATAACGGTAATAATTTGCGAAATTAAAAAAAAAAAAAAAACAGAACTAAACCGCGTAACGCATTTAATTCTTGGCCAACCTACAGCAGATTTATTTTGTTGGCTGATTCGTAATTGAAACATATCGTTCAATGACGTCAATGTGACAGTCTCACTAATAACAGCCGTGATTTTATTATACGTATTGGAGGGCGTGTTACGGGATGCCACATTTTGAGCCGTTCTGAAAAACGGGAATAAAAGTCAATTGTAATGATTTAAGCCCACGCTTTAATAACGGCCATTTTTCAATGTCAAATGAGATGGCGGAAAAAGTAATCTTGACTGGCTTGTACCATCCATCGATCTTTCCAGCAGTCCAAGAGGAACCGGCATTAGTACGGCCCGTAAGGCGTGAAATGGAAGAGAAGGGGAGTTAAAAGACTCACAAACGTCATCTCCGTGGGTCCTAAATGGACGACTGGTATTATCAACTTATCAACCATCCTCGAGGGATCAATCGTCGGGAAAGAGAGAGAGAGAAAGCGCGATCTTGTTCGGTCGCACGAGAGAGAGAGAGAGAGAGAGAGAGAGAGATAGAGAAAGAGAGAGGGAGTAAAAAAGTAAGATTCCGGCACGTTTTCCATCACTCGCCGTCTTTTCCCCAGGGCGCACTTCCTCGTGGAAAACATACAACCACTTTCACGAGGCGACCACTCTATAGTACTGTCGTGCACAAGACGACATTCACGGGAAACAAAATGTTCAAAACAAAATAAAACATAGAGGCTAAAATCAAAACGAAATTGAAGTAAGTTGAACCCTTTTAAGGGCTTCAAGCGTCATGCTCATTGTTCTAGGTCGATTTAAATTCACTTCGAAGCGTAATTATGATTCATAAAAGCAACAAGAAATTTGAGGTAGAGACACTGGACAATCGCGGAAAAAGTTGAATGTTTGCTAGACTCCAACGTACTGCGTACGTGCTCTGAAATTTCAATTTTTATGCCCCTTTGACAATTTTTTTTAAATACAAAAATATTTTGTATTGTATTTTAAAACGTGTCGAGTAGTGACCCGCGACATGTAGTGTTAGTGTGCATTTTAAAATTAATTTACGTGCATTGGTTATAGCGGTTTATAAGAACTAAAATCGTGCAAGTTTCGACTGAAAAGTGCCACTTTTGGAAAACTGGTTGAGCTGAAAATTTTCGTAAGAATATATTGTACTGCCAAGTAACGTCTACAAAACTAACAATATTTCATACAGATATAAAATTATTATTTTTCCCCACTTGAACAATCTTAAATGCCCATGGTGCAAACGTGTATCGCAATATTACCGCAGCAGTTACATGACATAGTTGATTTACATATGTTCCATACAGTATGGTTCAGGATGGACTGTGTCAATTTTGCGTTGTGATAGTCTATGATGAAATAGGTTGCTTATGATTTGTTCGTACAGTGAGTTATGTTGGTGGATGTGTTATCTTGAAAATCGACTGAGGAAAGTATATGTTTAAGCAAAATAAAACAAAATTCTAGTTGATATTAAGTAACTACAATTTAAAAAGTGCCAAATCGATGAAATCCTAAGTGCTATTTTATTTTATAAAAAATAAAATTTTGAAGTAGATATTTTGAGGTTAATATTGCTTTATTTCACTCTATACGAAAAAAAAGTGAAAACACTTTTTCCAATTAGCCTACTTCTTCATAAAATATCGCCATGCGAAACAATCACACTACATACTGAATGAGCCTGTAGAGTAGGCTAGATATATCCACCACAGCGTCGAAATTTTGTAAAGACGGGCAGTTAATTGATTACATAATTTACTGTAAAGAAATATTAAAGGTTTTTTATGTTTGTAGAATATTTTATATATTTGTTGCTCACTTGGTTTAACTAAGAATTAAATATATGTATAAAAGCAATGGACTAATAAATGCTCTAGTTTCGTAACAATAATACTGGAAAGATTTTCCTTGACATTGGAAACGTTCAAAAAGTTGTCACATTACACTAAATGCGTAGTGATAGTAATATACGTCAATCCTACACTTGTACTGTCACACAAAATAAAAATCGTTGCCAATAATTAACAAGAATTCAACCGGTCAGTAAAATAGTTGCACAGAAATTCACATTTTCGCACAAGGGGGGAGAGAAGGGAGAATAAATTTAATTTTTTGAGGAATCTATATTTTATATAAATTAGTATACTAGTATTCAGTTAATAACTATCCTACGATGATGCAAGTAACTCCACAGACAAGCTCGCTGAACAAACATGCTATTAGTCTAACAATAAATAACTACTCATTGAATGCTACGAGTTGAGTTTGATATGCCTGGCTAGCGAAGAAAAAGAAAGAACGCTTTCCTCAAAGAAAATCGAAGCTTTTGGAGGTTAAAAAAAATAATATAAGTAAATCTTACGTAACGTTTGGTTATTTTTTAAATATGAGTAAATACTTTTGTTGAAGTATATTATCAGGTTTGTTTTAGTTTTTCGAGCATATTTGACTGACAATAAAACCAAACCTGCTTACATGATACTAACACACTTTTAAAGAATATATGCCACACCACAGTCCCTCGCTTCAGGAACAATTTGAACTACAAAATTAACTCGCTTTTCTTAGAAGCACAACAGCATACCAAACATCCGCAATGATTTTAAAACTTTATAGGCAGAGATGATGGTATATCGCGAAAATGTTTTGTGCCAACATATCCTTGAAAACACTGTAGTTAATTTCAACACATATTATTAGATGATGTACGTCTGACACAACGTAGCTGTCTGCAGACCAATAACAGGCATCAAATATTACAACAGCGGGATAATTATTGGTTCAGTCAAATAGGGCAACAGCTCCACATTAAAGTGCAAGCCAATCATCTTCTGGTAAGCTGAAAGTGCGTTGAAATCCAGCCAACAGATAAGTTTTCCCGCGATAAATCATCCTCTCTAATTATATGTTACAATTGTGTTCATATGCACATCGCTAACTACATTACGCGTGCCACTCTGACTACCTCGCTGATAAGCGTTTTTCCTCTTTACCGCAATCATCTTTAGCATGAACGCGTTTGATACTACGATGTTGCAGCCAACATTTTGTGTACGACGAAAACTGCATACACGCCAGGTACTCAGAACTTGCGCTCGGAGAATGCAGACGACCTTCCGCACTTTTGTAAAGTATGAATAGAATAAATATGCCAAGAAAAATTAGCTTTCTTAAACTACTCTGCATAGTTACCTTTGATGACGTGTCACCTCCAGAGGTACTTCACCGCCTAGGTATTCAGGACAGTGGGATGACACAAAGAGGGACACGCCCTTTGTCCTTTATAAAGGAGGTTCATTTGACGTCACACTCAGCCACGCCCAGGCTTTCTAAACAGCGAGACTTTTATGTTCACTAAACGCAGCAGAACACTCCTATTAACATTTGATGACTGAACAGTTGCATTGAAAAATAATGCGTTTCACAATATATATTAGTTTAATTATTAATGCGTACTTTATGGGAATAAATAACATCCGTACAAAACACTTAAAAAAACTGCAAATAAGTTGATAGTAGGGAAAGAGAAATGCAATCTTGGCCATCACTTTCTCCCTCTCTTATTATTTCATGAGAAAATTGTCTAAATTTAGCTTAAAATTTGAAATTAAATTTTCGCAAATAAATAAAACAATAATAAAATAAAATAAATTTTGTTTAACAATAAAATGTATTTAAATTACTGCTAAACAGTCTGGGAAGAACATAACATAATGACTGGCGTTTGATTAAGGACACACTCAAGGGCCAACGTGAATTCAGACGTTTCTCCAATGTTATTTTCCAATGTTGGCAAACCTTACAGCAACCATACGCTGGTTGTACGTCGCGCCAACCATAATTTGCGATTATTCCTTTCCTTTTTACGAACCAGCTGAACGTGCATTAAATTTTTGTACATAATGAAGTAACACACACTTGAATCATGCCGCTCTGAGTTAAAACATTCCGCACGTTAGTTGGGAAGATGGGTAAAAACGTTTTTTTTAGGCTACAGTATGTGAGAAAATTCCAACCGGATTCAAAAGCACAAAGATAGGAACATGCGCTGCCAACTTCCCACGAATCAAATTATATGGTCACCGCACAGTTATGTAGAAATACATTTTTAGTAGATTGCACCTAGAGCTGGTACTGCATTACATAACACCGGTCAGCGGCACCCTTGCCACTACATCGATATTGTGCATTACACATGCAAACGCAACCTATCTAGGGAACAAGCGGAATACCCAGAACTAACTTATCTGAAGGAAATGATCATCGATATTGTTATATTTCAAGGGGGAGTGTTTGACAATTTTATTGTAATTTCAGTTTTTGTGCCATAACATTTATTAAAATTGTATTACCAACATTTTCTCTTCAAGAAAGCATTGAATATATTCTTGGTAATCTGACTGACACAAATAGAGCCCACGATTTTCCGCGAAAAGAATTCTGCAACAGTTTGTTTCAATGCCTTATGTGCATATATGAAGCTCTGCTTCCTGATTACTGACAGAATGTGTTTTTATTATACAGACGTGGCTCATTTGACTGTGCCAACAGGAACAAGGCTACTGCGATACCACACGTCTGTGATTTATGGGCATAACTCTAGACGCTGAGAGTTAAAAACAGCCAATCACTGATCACGAAGCAGGGCTGCATAAGTGCACATAAGGCATTGAAACAAACTGTTTGCAGAATTCTTTTCGCGGAAAGTCGTGGGCTCTAGACGTAAATAATAATGAAATCTTTAATTAATTTGTCATGCAGAATCATTGAAAGAGAATTCTTGATAATTATCCCATAATCCTCTTGCAATGATTCTGCATGAGAAATTAATTAAAGATTCCATTATTATTTATGTCAAGTAGTTTACCGAGAATATATCCTATACTTTGTCAAAGATAACATTTTGCTAACACAATTAGAACAAATGTTATGGTTCAAAAACTGAAAATACAATTAAATTGTCTAACACTCCCCTTTAAGAAGTAACCATTCCACAGTTCGTTTGAACCGTTTTCGAAGAACACTATTAAAGTAAAACCAAGGTGACCGGGAATGGAATATAAACTGTGGTTTGTCAACTATGAGTCTACAATGAACAATTTGTTAGCAGAAATATGTGTACTCTTATAGTTATTGAAAATAAGATATTATATTATCCATATCAGTTCTAGTATCCGGAAACGTACTAAAGAGTCCGGTCACAGAATTAGATGTGCTTCGAAGTTAGTTTCAAAACAAAGCAATGTTAATATTGCTAGTATTTCCAGTTCACGCCGTTCATAATTAATATTGCTAGTATTTCCAGTTCACGCCGTTCATAAATCGTATCGCGCTTTAACAATGCTAAAAATCTGTACTTTCCCATATTGTCCTTTTACAATATTTGCTGAAACTGCCCCATTAGCAATAAGGGAAAATTTTCTAGCAAACAGCGATTATTCACTAATTCAGATTTCGAATACAATTCGATCAAATGCTATTATCTAAATTATATTTTTGTTGGAAAACTCGGTTTCATAAACGCACATGTCTGAGACACGCACTTCAGAAATCTGTGGCATGAATCTAAATACAGCAGAGTAGGCAACCCGGAAGACGGGCAGGAAGAGGCGACGCAAAGAACGCGGCCAGTGGTTGGACGAGAGCATACATTATATCCTATCACCGTCGTTGAAACCCCATGCACCACCGCAGCTTCCAGCCTCGGTTGCTGCCCTGCTAAATAATTTAACGGCATGTAAACAACCCACACTGGTTCGAATTCACGCACGAGAGATATAACTGAACATACGCGGTATGCAACACACAGTTATTCCTACGTGCCGTATATCAGAATTTGACACACACAAAAAATGGTACCGGAATACCTTTGCACTGAATCACATTCTATGCTTCATACTTCCATACTGAGGCATACCTAACCGTACTCTACAAACGTGTGAAAATCTCCTGCTGAAATTCTTTACAGTAACCTACAGTTTCTGAGGAAAAGTTACGAATTGGACATGATTTCCGCGTATAACAACTCAATTGATTTACGCTAAAAATATGTCATTACATCTATTGATTACTTAACTGGAATTTGCTGACTTAAATTTCAGAAACTAGACCTTGCGTTTTTAAAATCACAGGTTAAACGTTGGTGTATATGCTGAAAAATTAGTGGTCACTGCTGAAACTGATACAGTAAATGCATATTGTGAGTTGCATTGTACATTGCTACTTAATATATATTTTATTATAGTCTAATTTTTATTATAATTATATACTGTGCAGTATTGTTGGAATTAGGAGACCGAGAGCTATTCGGATTTGTTTGTGTCTTGTTAATTAAGTGTACGCGTTAGTTTTTAGCATAAGGGGTTAGTGGTACGAGTGTGACAAAGGAGCGGAGGCGACCTCATGGCCACCATGTGACACGCCTCAGTTTGAATAGTAGATGGGGGGAGAGCCCATCCCTGCTCTGCGAAAGTCCGTTACAACTACTAGCGTCCTAACCGCCTTGTACCAGTTGTCTAGAATATTTGAATGTTACGATTTTATCAGTTGAGTTGTCAATAGTAATTGTGATAGTGTCAAGTAGTTTATAATTTAAAATTGATGTGTAATTGTTATATGAATGGTAATAAATAATGCCTGGATAAGCGTGGAGCAGCCCAAGCAGGGACGATGGGAACAAGCATAGTTTTAAAACGTGCACGCTGATTGGCTGACTCGAATATGGCTTGGAGAAGCCATCTTTGACCCAGCAGGCAAGTGTTTCGAGAGCAGACGACTAGCAACGATGAAGTAAGTAAGGCGTGCGAGGGTAGGCGACGCGGGTAATGAGTATTCGCCGACGACACAAATATTATACGGGTCGCATAAAAGTAGGGGACGTATATTTCTACGTTATTTAATAATAAACTGCAAGTGCTCACGTCCAGTCGTCGGTATTTAGCAAGAGAGACCCCCGAACCTTGTAACAGCGCGAAATTTGTATCATCGCCACAGATTACGACGTTTATACCCATCGCTCCTTTGTGACGACTTCAACACATCCCCAGTGACAAAAACAATTGTTTGACTGTTTATTTGTACATCCGCTGAGCTAAGTCGTGGCTACGGTGCATAAAACTAAAGTATTAACGAACACCACGAGAAAGGCCCGTCAAAATCTCTATAAAAACTTAACGATAACTGAAATGCCTCTACACTCAGTGAGCTGTGTTATTGTAATTTAAGGGATAATCCCACAATGTTATTTGTGGAAGCAGGCTTATATACTGTAGTTATGTGTTACAAATTAGGGTAGTACTTTTAGGGATAACAGCAGTCTCGAAAAGCCGTTCTTTGCCATTTTGAAGTGCAACGAAAATCACAATTCTTATAAGCGTGCTACATATTAAACGTTACAGAATCATAGTTATTAAGTGCGTGTTCTTTTCGTAGATAAACGCAACTAAATACACACGAAGTTTCTCATGAAGATCGTAACATGAAACAACATTGTATATACACTCAGCTAAGGTTAATTCTACAACAGGTTTGAAAGAAGATGTGTTTTCTTATGGGAGAGTTTGGCACAGGGAAAATTTCTGCCGCTATTTTAGCTGCTATCGCTAAGGAACATGAAAAATACGAAACCGTACTAAAATTTAATTTAAATAGGTTTGTAAATGACATAAGTCATTCAATTTAACTTTAAAATACAAAGAAACAAATTTCGCGTTTAAAATTATCAACTTCATGTAACTTAAAATTCAGGAAAGCTCTGTGATTTTTCAGTTTGCACTCATTACCGATACCAGCGCTCAAATGGCAGAAATTATCCCTGTGCCAGACTTTTAACTTTGATATTTCTAACCTGTAGTAGAATTAACCTTAAGAGTTTGTGGACCTGGCGCATGGACCGTGCTGTAGTGTGTTACGGAAAGTACTTTTCTTGTATAACTATTAAAAATGTTTCCAATGCGTTTATCTACAAAAAGAAGACATACTTCAAACTGTGTCCCTATATTTTCAAAAATGCAGTCCGGTAATTAAAAAAACATGATTTCCAAGCTCCTCAAAAGTTCTATAAATAACTTTTTCGCGTTGCTGTATCTGAGAAAATATCAACCGTAACAGGGAAACCAAATCATAGAAACCTTGTACTTTCCACATATAAAATAACAGGGTCATTGCTTGAAGTCCCGTTGGAAAAAAGGTTTCTACGAAAACATCGTACGCTAGTTTAGTTGTTTGCGCCTAGAGGCGAAGAGGTGCTTGACGGCTGTGTTATATTCGACTTATCTCCTTCCACGTTTCCGTGCCTCGAACGTAAAAAAAGCTAGCGTTCACTCTTAACTATACTCGGTACACTAGAGAGATGGAAAGAAGGAGAGTGGGAGTTTTAACCTCTCAGCGATTGGGTACTTTAAAAGAGAAAAAACAGAAGGTCCAGGTTGTTGATTAGCGGAGTTGTGATGAGACTGGTAGAGGATGAGAGCTCGAATTTTTCTGGTTTGTTTTTTATTTCCTTCGTTGATTGCACTGCTGGGTTAATTAGAGTGGTAGGAAACACAATGGTCACGTGGAAGAGTGGCGCTAATAAGCAACTTTCTCTCGTACTCTTTCCTGGATAACCTAGCGCCGGCTTGCGAATATTTCTGGGAGGAGATCTTACGTAGGCAGCGCAGTGTGTGACACGCGGAGATAGAATGTCAACTGTAGACAGAGTGTTCGATAACTCAGTTTATAAATTCCAGACATAGTTTCTTGGGATCGTCTGAAACATAATATATATATTTTATTTATTTATTTATTATACCGATTTTTTGTGCAACTCAACATCCGAGGCCAATAACAGAGTGACACATACAAAAAACATATAACATTATAAATTACATACAAAAAACACAAAACATTTCAAACGACATACAAAAATGGGATTATTACACAAGCAACAGTGACACAAACACATAGACCGATAATACTAACACAAAAAAAAACAAACAGGAAGAGGAAAGACATTAACAAAAAGAGGGGGCAACGTACCCCGATAATTATCTACAACCAACCTAGACCTAGTGTAACTGTTTGTAAAGAAAAACAGTTTCAACTTTTGTAATGTCTTGATAAATTTTGGAATGTGATTTTCCTTCTAATGAAGGGATCAAACTCACTAAATGATTTATTATACACTTGAACACATCGTTTAACTAGGTAAATTTCTTTATTAGTTGTACCAAAAGTACCACTACTTATATATATATATTACTGGTATACGTCATTCCGGATAAAGTGAGCACTAAAGATTTAATCTGCGAAAATAAACCAGAAGTTACTGCATATAACTAAATATTAACAATAGTTACATTACTCGTAGTATGGTTTGCAGTGGATTACATAATGTAGTTCCGTATTATCTTCCTATTTAAGTGCAACCATATAGAAATAAAAATAACTTAATTACATATATTTGAGATTTAAGTTATTAACTAACCTTTTTTATCGAACTATTCAGGTTCCTACGATTGCACAATGTATTTTGACACACACAAACATCAAGTGACGTGTCCAGAGAGGTCAGACATTTCCCGTCGTTAACCTTTAAGCGGCGAAAGATACAAATCGGCTGAAAATAGAACTTTAGCAGGGCTTTTTAGAGTGCTCACTTTATCCCGAACAGCCTATATGTCTGGAAAAGTATATTACATAAGTTAATTGTGTCAAGGGCCATAGGAAGCGGGAGGGGGGTGATATCGGGATGTATACTCATCCCACCCCCCTCCCGGGCAACCACGAAATTCTAAAGAAACCGTGGGGCTCCGGTAAGCGTAGTGACTAGAGCACTAGCCTCCCACCAATGGCGAACAGGATTCGACTCCCCGCGGGGTCGGTCCCCGGATCATTGTGGGAATCGTGCTGGACGATGCCGCTGGTGGGCGGGTTTTTTTTTCGGAGATCTCCCGTTTCTCCCGTCCCCATTAATTCCGGCGCCGCTCCATACATCATTACGTCACATTTCACCAGCGCTAAAGACGTAGATGTTGAGTGCTGACCAAAATCTCTCTTCTTAAAAGAAACCGCCATTGTTTCCACTACAGTACTGAGGTTCTAAAATATAAATGCAATAACACCGAAGTGTGTTTATGTAAGAAGGTATATGTATATAAGACATTGTAACAAAAACATTCTCCCGTACTCCTCCCACTCCAAATAAAATTCTGGCTACGTCCCTCATTGTATTCTAAGTTGTGGCGTTCTTAGTGCCACACCCCTGAGTCCTATGCAACCTTTTATACATCGCAGTTATTAGGTGCTGCATGCCTACAGCTTTGGAAAAACAGCTGCTACAGACAGGTAAGAAGGGATTACGGGCTCTGCCCCCATGGCGACGCATAACTTTAAGAATTCATGTAAGAAATTTCAATTTTTATTTATTTTTAATTCTTAGTATCTAAAAGTGAACTTCACGAAAACACATGGTGAGAACAATATTAAAAATAATTAATTTGTAGTATTTCCTTAATTATTTACTGCAAAGCACTTTGCGTTTAAAAAAGAATTAATTCGTACATCCAAGATTACGTTATTTCAACAATGATTCTCCTTTAAAATACAGTACCTGCAAGTATGGTAGGCGTAGCCCTAGACGAAGCCATTTGAGGCGGGAAAACTGGCTTAGACATGTTATGGAAAAAATAATCGGCCATTGCTTGTAGTAAGTAATCAACCCAGCATTCACCTGGCTATACCTTGGAAAACCATGCAAAATTTTAATCAGGATGATTATTTTTTGGCAGAAATATTCGGGGGCGTACACAACTCTCTGCAGTTTCACTGCGCAATCGGATGAATAGTATAGGAATACATAGGTTACAGACACATAGATATTCACACACACACGCATATATATATATATATATATATATATATATATATATATATATATATATATATACATACATAACCTGATTACTTTAAATGGCGACAGTTTATTAATAGTTAAGAAACAAAATTTGACTAGTTACGTAATAATTAAATCAGGTATTGTGTACTTTCAATTTTTACCACGGAACTATAATTATATATATGTCTATTATTAGCCCTTTTAAAAACAACAAAAAATAAACAAAAAACAGCAATTACTTGTCTTGTGATGCCTTGCATTACGGGAACATCATCTAGTGAAAATAAGCTACAACCTCGCCCTCCTTTCACTAAGTAAAGCTGATTTTAAGGACAATCAGTAAGTACCGTTATCACCGCAGTTCCGCTTTTATATTTTGGTTCCGATTTCAAGAATTTTCGACTTGAGTGAAAGATTGAGTAATATTTTTCGGTTAGGGTGAAACAAACTGTGCGAGTAACTATACTTAATACAGCCGTTACCCGGAGGAAACACAATAAAAAAAGTACTATTTTACGGTAAATGGGCGTGGTGGAACTAGGCCGCCGGAAGGGCGGATGAAAAAGACACGCTGCAAACCTCATCAGTCTGATTACGTTTCCTGTATCGCGCGAGACGGGCTATCCACAGGACGGCCGTACGACTGGAAGCCCAGTAAATGGCTCGGGAATGGAACGGGGAAAGAGAGACAAATTTCCGCTCCCCCCCTCCTTTTCCATCGTCGTGAGGGTTCGAGGATGGAGCTGATCCTCCTCATATTTTCGCGACCGGGGGCGCGAGAAAAAAAATTGTGACAGGCCCGAAGTGGCGTTTTCGCGAGGCACGTTACTGGATAATTGATGAATGGAGAGTCTGCTGTTTGGGCTGTATTTCTCGCCTCACTCGCCTCCATAAACCCATACACCATCTCAACATTGTTCTGTCCCATACAAATCCCGCTATCATTCCCCTGTACGACGTGGTAATCTACCTGTCAAGGAGACACAGACAGCATCTTCTCTATCTCTTTGTAGGTGCCTGGAACACGCAAGCCTGTAGTATAAATGTCCTTCGTCATCGTTGTACTGTTCTTACCTACATTTAGTGCTGTGAATTTTTATCTTGTAAAACACAATAGAGTATAGAATGTGCGGCCCTGTGTCGTTTTTACGTTAAACTGGAACTACGAGTGAGAGATTTTCGTCAGCGCTCAACATCGAGGTATTTAGCGCTGGTGATAGGTGACATGAGGTGTGGAGCAGCACCGGAATGAAGGGGCAGGGGAACGGGATATCCCCGAGAAAACCCGCCAACCAACGCCATCGTCCGTCATGATTCCCAGATGTCAAAATCCGGGGACCGACCCGACCGGGAATCGAACCCGGGTCACCTTGGTGAGAGGCGAATGATCTGGCCCCTAGGAACTACGAATATTCGGTTTCATGTTTTTCCCTTGTGCTACGACATCCATTAGTAAATATTTTATATCAGCTTTAACAACTACTGCACTGGTCTATGTTAAGTGAAGTCCTCGCGTAACGCTATGTTATCAGCTGTTTGTTATAAAAAAGGAAACAATGTGGACGACAGTGGAACGTCTATCAATGCGGACGACTTGAAAAGAGGCGGAGCTTCAGTCAAGTGTGGGATACAATTCCTATCTCCATGGATATCGCAGCCGAACATAACCTTCATTTAGCTGTTTGGCTTCACATGTCCCAGATGAGATGTACGTCAAGAAAATTGATTATTTGTTTGGAATTTGCCGTTTTTTCAGGTAAACATTAATCTTGTGTATTTGCGTATCTTAACCATGAAATTGAAACTAATATTTTTTATTCTTGCGTGCAAATCTATGAATGCGCAACATTTTTGCTTTCTGCAATTGCCAACTAACAAATCAGCATGTTTGTAAACAAGCTTTGTTTCCCACAGTACTTTTCCCCTACGGTGACGTCAGGGGGCGTGTACTTCAAGTCGTCCATTAAAAAGCCTACCGCCTTTATGTGCAGAACACTATATTAGCATACGGTGATTTAGTGATATCATGTTTGTGGTCTTCAATCGGCGAGCTTACAATTTTATTTATGGAAAGTACAACGTAAAATCAATCGATTTTTTCTATGTTTCCGTCTTAGGATTCAAGCTGGTATTTTCCAAAAATAATAGTCTGAAAAAAAAAAAACATTTCAGCCATTTTACCTAAAATGTGTTTCTGGTAGCCGTGCCGTAATTTCAAGAACATTATCCACGGTTCGAAAATTTGAAGAGCGTTTTCTTTTAATAGGTTAAATATGCTGGGAAAAACTTTAGCAATTTTGCGGTGATGGGGGAGGGGGGAGCTCGTGACACGCTACAACTTCTCTTAAGTAAGGCGTTTACGGAAAATCAATCGATCAACCTGAGAACGACAACATTTCAGTTCGGGGTTTTTTAAAAAGTGATCCAATATAATACAAAAAAGTAAACTCAACTGACAACTCGATCAACTCCGGACTAATCCTGCACTATAGCTGCAGGCAGATAATGCATGTAAAACGACATTAAAAATTAAAAACATATAAAAAAAAAACAGATTTCGCGGAGTTCAATGTATAAAAGACAGAAGTTATATATGATCATCGTGTCGTTTTGAGGAAAAACGGGTATTTTAAGCCTCTTGAGTACATTTTATTAAAACATTGCAATTGTGAAAAAGTATTTAATACATCAGTACAGTAATATTTAATAACGTGTATTTGTATTTTTCCATCACATTTTGCCCTTATACCTAAAACAGCGCATAAATGTCGGCTGCTATCGTGGCAATTAGAAAATTGTTTTACGCGCATTTATTTTTATATATAAGATTTTTTTAATTACCGTAATTTTAAAACCCTGATTGATAGCAGGCATACCTGAACCACCCGACTAACCTATGGTGAAATGCCTAAACAACTCTATCATGTAATTTTTGTTAAACGCCATAACGCGACAGTTCAGTCTTTGTTGCCGTTGTGTAATCATTCTTCAAGTTATAAACACAATGCTTATGTTATTTATAATTATTATTTATGATATGCTGTCCTACACGCAGAATTATTTGTCCTCCCACGACATTGAAGCCTCTGCCCTTTGGCATACTGATAACCCAATTACACAACTATGAGGAATACCGATAAACCAATTACACAACTATTCTCTGAAACACTAAGTAAAAGTTTGGAGGAAAATTATATGACTGCATCACAAAATAAAGTCAGGTCAATAAATCATGTAAGTTAAGGCCACATCTTTAATTAATTTAAAACAATTGCAAATAACTCAAATATGTTTTAACGAAACACTTTGAAAAAAATTTGAGACTGTGAACAATCACACGATACACAATTTTGCCAAAGCGATTTTTTTAAAATAATGTACCGTTTGCTAGTAAAAAAATTATTTTGCTTCATTTTGGCTTATTTTGACAACAAAATATGTGCTATTTCAGGGGGGGGGGGAAATCTAAAAATCCGTTTTGTGTATTGCAACAGAAAAATTCAGATACATGCGGTGATATATAAGTGTTAAAACTGCCAGAATGAATTTTCGATACATGTACTAATTTGCGTTAAAAATATATATATTTCCGAAACCACTGCAAAACTAAAGAGCGAGGCCTTAACATATTGTTACAAGTTTGAGGAGCACAAACTTTTCATGTTGGGAATTTCCCATGAGTTCTTTTGGGATAGAGGTCTTATAATTATAAATAAAGTTGTTAAATTAAGTACTGGATTTAATAGCTCACAAAGCTACGAAATACACAAAACAGTAATCAACTATAACTCTCACAACATGATTAGTTATGCACAGAATTACTCCTGTGTCACAGACACGTTAATTAACTTTGACAATTAAAGCACAAGAATGTCTACCATCAATTAACTAAGCACTACAAATCACAATAAAATTCAGTCATATATCCAATCAACAGTCTTTCAAATAGTGACAGTGTACAACCTTAATAGTCCCCAGGGGTGATGAATCGCCGTGTACTGCGCAGCACTCCGAGTGCACCGCTGTCTTCACTCTTGAGGTCTTCGGTTCGACTCCCGTAGCGTACCTCCTTCTTCGCCCGTCAGCCCGCCGCAGCAGTCCTCTTGGTTCGTCCAACACTGCTCTGAAGGTAGCCGCCTGCCGCCTCACAGTAGACTCTGACGTCACCAAGATGTCCTCACCAGTCTCTCTCCACAACCATAGCACCTTCCTCTAGCCCGACCAATAGCGAACTCTCCCCAAATGTGCCGATTCTGTGGTTTTATACTCCTTGAAACAGTCGGGGAATAACCGCATTACATGGGTCTAAAAATAGACATTACTACATGTTTCGGACATGAATTGAGTCACGTAGGCCGCCCTCGTAGGGTTAAGACGCAGTTGGGACAGGTATCTGTGACGTAGCTTCGGCGTGACTGCTATCACTTAGCCGCCCAGCGAATGATTCAAGGGCCAGTACACAAAGTGTTACGAAACAGTCGCCGACCACCGGCCCCCAGACACATGGCACGCAACAATATATTTATGAAACCTGTTCTATTCAACGCTATTCTGTCATAAAAATGAAGACACATTTTCTATGTTCTATCAAATATGCATACAATCCAGCTAAAGAACTAAAGTGTGCGTGCGGTAGTCGTTTTTAATTCACATTTAGATTCATATTTAATTACTTTGCAGTTATATGGTATAACATGATACCATTAGTTCACAAATAAACAAAATATTACAAAAATGGCCCGCTATCCCTCTAAATGTATCAAGACCCGTGAAAATCATTAAAGTTAAACGTGAAAATTAACTTTACAAAGCAACCAATAAGAAATTTGGTAATATATACTAAGTAACCTATACCTTTGTATACGTTTATACATATGGACTAATAAGGAATTTATAAACATTCTTACTGAGGTAAGTGCATCTTGTAACTCATATTTATTTATTTTTTTCATTATTGTTTCAGAATATGTAATAATTTTTTCTGCAGGCATCAGTTATTACTAGGGACTGGAAAACTTAGCGAATTCAATGACCTGTAGACTAGAATCCATTAAGTTATACTATGCATACTCAAGTCCCGTCTATTAGTCAACTAGCTGCTGCTCAGTGGAACAGCAGACAATGAACGAATAGATGGGGCTTGAGTATGCATAGTATAATGGATTTTAGCCTACAGATCATTAAATTGGTGAAATTTTCCAGTCTCTAGTTATTACAATAGCGGGATTATTATTGGCTTAGTGAAATATAGCAACAGCTCAACGTACACGAGAAAGCCAGTAATAATCTAATAAACTAAACGTGTGTTGAAATCCAGCAAACAGGTAAGTTTTCCTGCGATAAACCATCATAAATTATGATGTATTGTGACAAAATAATGTAGGGAATCTCCGATATGAAAATTATGTTGCTTTGAGAAAAATATCTTCAAAATCACTGTAAAACTACTGGGAGTGAGCTTAATGTACAAACATACAACGCTAACCAACAAAATAAATCATAGTCTCTATTATCAAATAACGACGATAACTAGCTTAATGACACGGGGGTCGATTAAATATCGCCACCTGATATTTGCACCGATGCAGTGCAACGCAAGTGCAGAGCAAGTTAAATGCTTCTTCTATGGCATACGTGAATATATAATCCCAATGCAGAGCAACCAGACGCAACGCAGGTGCAAATTTTGCGTTGCTCCTATGAAAAGCGATATTTAATCGGCCCCATGGTCTCTAGTTTCTGCTCATTTTTAGCTATATGAATTTTTTACGCCTAAACAAGAGCAGATATCAAAAATCTGTCTAGCAGTTTTGTTTATAATCGTCTTCTCCATGTTGGCTGATATTTTCAAGTCAGTAAATAGGCCTACTATGGTTTTAGCTATTTTATTTTGCAAATTATAATTAAGTAATTAACGAAATTCTGGTTAACTGACTTTTTAATCGAAACCGTATAGTTTCCAGCTCCGGAAAAAAATTACGCTCACGGCAAAAACCACTTTAAACAAAACTGCCAGACAGATATTTTATATCTGCTCTCGTTTAAGTTCAACAAAATAACTATCGCATACACAGTATGAACTAAATCAGGTCTTGCAATACAGGTGTACTGAACCGGACAGCTCAGGTTCGCAAACAGCCAACCTGCATCACAGCCCAGGGTTGAACAAACATGTAATGCGTCTCCCTGCTTGTCAAATCACTCATTTACTGCCCGAGTTATCGGAGCGGGCGAGGGCAGCGTTTATCGGGTTAGCACCGTCCTTGTGATGTATAGGCAGCGTAATGCAGTTAAAACCTATTACAAATATTTACTGAAAGTACACCAGGTTAAAATATTACACATACAGAAAAATATATTTAGGAGCTGTATCCCTCTAAATCATTTTTTGATGAGCACAAGATTATTTCTTGGTGACCACAAATTTTGAGTGGTAACAACAAAATGTTTTTTGCGGTGATTACAACAATATTTGGCATGGTAAATACCAACAAGGTATTCTGTAGCTGACACAAAATATTTTTCCTATATTGCGAAAATATTGCAGCGGAAAAAAACCTTCTCTCTTAGGTTAAGTCTCGCTTAGGCGGATTAAAAAGCAGACGTAAATATACAGCTAAACGCCCATGAATTGACTGGCATTCCAGAGGTCATGATTCTTTGCTGGCCTCATGTACATTTTTCTTCTGCCCTCGTATCTCCCAACTTTGGAGTACGATACATCAATCACTTTTTAATGCGCTGCGCCTTACGTTAGGACCAGAATTAACTCATTCTTTCTTTTCTTGCTTTCCTGTCTTTTTTCAGAGACTTGGATCGTTCGTTTGGGTTTGACTATGTCTTCGAACGCCTGTTTTCCTGCAGTTTTATCTGTAAGCAAATTTTCTGTCATTCGTTTGTTTGTACGAAATGTTTAATAATATCTTCATTTCTTTGATCTTCAGCCTTTCAATTGGACTACGGTTAGTGATGCACAGTGTTTAGGCTGAGTATATGGCTTCCGGTTTGATAACCGTGTTATAGATTCAAGTTTAAATTCTTCTATATACATTGCCTTTTTCTCAAGGGCTAATCCATTCTCCAAGATTATTATATACATACATATATTTATTTATATGGAGGATCCTGCGGTTGCTTGTATGTAAGTGATGTACACAACCCCGCCTCCCTTCCTCCATCACCACGAATATCAGATTTGACTTCCAGGTAGATTCACTTTCGTTTCTTACAAGTGAGATACGTGGCAGGCTCTTACAAAGAAAACTTGTCCTAACATTTCTAAACAAATATTATTTTGCGAAATATAAACTTTAATATAACGTTTTAAATATCAAATAAACTGATTTCTCAGATAGTACTACTCTTTAAGAAATTTCACTTAGGCTTCCTTCTTGTCTGAAAGACGTATCTTAAAATTTGCACCTTGAGGAGCAATCAGTTTTAACATTTGTTCTCAATTTAAACTTCGTGCGGTTATTAACTTAAACGCTGGCCCAATTATCTCCACTTCTCGCCCAATTAGAAGGAAGATGTTATAGCTCACACGTATCGTTAGCCATAGCACTTAAACCTCTTCACAATTGCCGATAGTTTAGGCTAAGTTATCAAGCAATATGTTATGCATAAACTTCGAAAGATAGCATAGCGTAAGGAAACTTCAGAAGTAGAACATAATTTTTGCCGGCTACGGTACAAAACCTTCAGAAACTTTAAGCAAAAAAAAAAAACCTGTAACCAGATTCGAAACTTCCTGAAGTTCAAAATTAGAACGCGGAAGTTTCTGAAGAAAATTTCTGCAGCGTCTACTTGCCCTGATGAAGAAAAGAAGAAAGTAATTATAATTATAACGTGCACAATTACTCGATCCGACCCAGGGTGGATGTAGCTTGGCTTAGGAGGTCTGTATTCAAGTCCAGGAACCACTAGAAGTGCCATTATGTCAGAAATCCAACGAAACAGCGTCAAATTCGATATTACATCCATATGGTCAGTCTTTAGATCATAATCAGAACCGGCGACAAAGCGTACAGCTGTATCACGTCTCAAACTTAAAGGGACTAAATAATCCTATATACACACAAAAAATATTACCGAGTGGAAAACTGAAAAAAAGGGCCCATTAAATTCTCTGTACACCGGGTGCCGCAATTTCTGCATCTGGCCCTAGATCAACCGTGTGTTTGTAACATTCAAGTGGGAGTGTTAGACAATTTTATTGTGTTTTCAGTTTTTGAGCCATAACAATCATTCAAATTGTATTATCAAAATTTGCTCTTCGACAAAGCATAGGAAATATTCTTGGTAAATTACTTGGCATAAATAGCAATTGAATATTTCATTAATTTGTCATGAAGAATCATTGCAACAGAATTCTTGAAAGTTAACCTATAATTCTCTTGCAATGATTCTGCATGACAAATTTATTAAAGATTCCATTATTATTTATGTCAAGCAGTTTACCAAGAATACTTCCTACGTTTTGTCAAAGATAAATTTTTGATAATACAATTTGAATAAATGTTATGTCTCAAAAACTGAAAATACAATAAAATTGTCTAACACTCCCCCTTAAGGAAACTACCTAGCAAGCCTCCAGCCACAGAATTTAAATAAATAATAAATATCGTAGGATGTGTACCCAAGGACATGGGTATCATACCGTGGAATGTAGACTTACAACAAATGTGCGCTCGTAGGCATATGTTTGGCGGGTAGGGAATGAGAACCTACAACTGAGAGGCAGCGAAATGCAAAGGGCGGGAGAAACGGGAGATCCCCGAGACAATCGCCAACCAGCAACATCGCACGGCAAGGTTCCCTTATGCGAAAACCCGGGAACCGTCCCCGTCGGGAATCGAATCCGGATCGCCTTAGTGGTAGGCGAGCGCACTAGCCACTGCGCCAACCACGGCGCCTAGAACTGAAAAGGATTATCAAAGGATCAGGCGTGAAAAAATTATTCTTTGGAACTAAAATTAATCACGTGCAATTTCAGGAAGGCAGCGGCAAGGTTAATTCTACTACAGGTTAGAAAAATCAATATTAAAATTTTGTCACAGGGAAAATTTCTGCCGCTTGAGTGCTGGTATCGGCGAGGGGTCTGACCAATCACAGAGCTCTCCTGAATTTTAAGTAACATTAGGTTGATAATTTAAAACGTGATTTTTTTATATTTTAAAATTAAGTTAAATAACTTCTGTCATTTACAAGCCTATTTAAATTTAATTTTACTCGGTTTCGTATTTTTCTGGTCCCTTAGCGATAGCAGCAATACTGGTGGCAGAACTATTCCCATAAGAAAACACATTTTCTTTCTAACTTATAGTAGCTACTAATCTTAGCAGCGGCGAAGTGAAGAAGCATTGCATGGGGCGCGGTATTTGAATTTGAAGTTATGTCTGCTAAGGAATGGCATTAAAATAACCATACGCACCTGCATAAATATTTCAGGGCCTCCGTGAATCTCTAAAATTTCTTTTTATACAGCCAAAAATTAAGTTTTTCTGGTCCATTTTAGGAACGGAAATCTTGGCGAGGATTCTTTAGTAAAGTATAGACGTATATAATAAGCATTTATCTTCAGTATACGTTATAAAATAATATGGTCACCAACGAATGTCTCATAGAGGCAAATTGTCGGCGGGGACACTGCATGCCAATTCAGCAACTCGTGTGTGAGAGATAAATCAACGCTGAAAACGTCAATTGATTTCCAAGCTTTTTTTCGTGGCGAATATGGATAAAAATACTCAATGACAAACCTAGATAATGGTATTTGCCAACTTTATTAGTAAATATTTATCCAGAATTACTCACACCTTACGCGTGATCTCTTGCGCCGCCGTTTAATGCACGAGGTTCCGGCGTCAGAAATTGTACCTCAGATGTTCGTAACACTGAAAACAATTTTGTTTAAAACATTAGCTAAAACTATTTTCTAGAATTGCTATTGTGTAATGTTCGCAAATTGGTTTCAAGAAACCTACAGTTATAGATTAATGCTTTTAGCGTTGAATTATGTACCACGCCCTCTTAAGGTACATGGCATAATTGAATTAATGAGTTTTGCAGTGAGAGATTTCGGTCAGCACACATCTTCTAGGTCTTTAACAGTGGTGAGGGGTGACATGTGAGTGTGGAGCAGCTTCGGAATGATAAGGGCGGGAGAAACGGGAGATCTCCGAGTTGATCTCCAAGAAAACCCGCTGACCAGCGGCATAATCCTGCACGATTCCTAACGCGCGAATATCCGGGGCCCGACATCGCCTGGAATCGAACCCGGATCGCCTTGGTAAGAAGTTGAAGTAAGTGGGCGAACTTTCTTTTTCCGTGTGCGTCTCCAAATTCCGCAAAAGATATTTTAACATGAGTCCTACATTTTCCGCAGTTATTTACGTCCGGCTTAGCAGTGGCGGATGAAGAAACATATTTGGGGGGGGGGGAGGGGTTTATGTGATTTTTCGGATTGAAAAGTACCAGTCATCTCAAAAATGTGGTATTAACTGTAACAGAACATTAAAAATAACATACACAGAAGTAGGACATATTCCATGTACTTGGATCATCATAGAACAAAACTCCAGTTTCCTTGATGCGACTACACATACTTTGGCCACATAATGTTGAACACAATTTGAGGAGGAGGGCGGTCCTTCAGCCTGGAAACCCTATTCCCTTAAATCCACCCCCAAGGCTTAAGGAGAAAATAATACAGCGCGTTTCACAAAAAGTGAGAATGGCAGACAAAAGAGAGAGAGAGGATATGGAAATTAAAAAGAGAGATTATGGAAACATAGTTCTGTGTAAAACTCTTGGTGGAGTATACGAGAGCAAAACCTCCCTTCAGAGCTAGCTGCTTGGTTATCGGCGCCGAAGTTCTCCGCTTCTTGAGTCGGGGAATTCCTCCCGTCAACTATGCTACATCCCTCTCAACTTTAACACCCCTCCCCTCCTCCCGAGGCCCCAGCGAGTACCGTTAGACCGTGCGTAGAGTAATTAGATTTCTTTCGTTCTGGGAAGTGCGGAAAATTGGCGCAGTGGGAAGGGTGGAAGGGGGTGTGTTTCGGAACGCTTGTTTGCCGCCTAAAGAGAACCCCCGGCGAGAAACCCACCCCTTCGCCGTCCGCCAACAAACTTGGACTCGTTAATAACCCAGCAGCGACCCGCCGAGCGACGTCAATAATTAGCAAGCTTGTTAATAGAAGCGTCGGGGCGCCTTGGCACTCGCGTCGCGGCTAGTAAGATGTTACGGAAGGGTCACTCGGGGATGGGTAGAAGGATGGGAAGGGGGAGGGGGCAGCGGAGTAGAAAGGGGAGTATTGAGGTCGTGGGAAGGGCAAGGATCAACACAGAGTGAAACATCCCACAGCAAATTTCAATACGGGCAACATTTTTTCAAAAACCAACATACAGTTCTTTCCTCGGGTTATCTGGGGTTGTGCGCGTTAAAGAAAAGAATTTCCAATTATTTTTTTTAAATTTATTTCATTTTATAGATAACTTAACTGTAATGTTTATCACTAAAACAAAGCAAGGCATAGATGGTGTCAAAATAGAACTTACGGGCGTTTCTGATAAAACATAACCTAATCCAAAAGAAAAAAAACAATTAAATGCGCGCATGTTTGAAATATACAGTGTACTGTACATATATATTTGTGCGAAATTTTCCAATCCGTAGACTGTTAAGTTTATAGGTGAAGAACTTCGTTGCACTTTTACAAACCTTTTTAAAGTTACGATTTTTCCATGATGTAATTTATATGTAAAATGGCAAGGATTTGCAAGTACGTTTAGGGAAACTTTTTTGCAGTCAACCAAAATCACGGGTTTGTCGAGTAAATATAGGCAAATACTGCAGTCTCTGGTATACATTTTCTTAAACTCTGTGTATATATACACACATACACACATATAGCCTGATACAAAATTACGAAAGCTCTATAAGTGACAAATATTTTGAATGTGTATAAAAATAAAAGCGTTGCTTTTCGGAGTAAAGTATGCGGTTAACACAAGTAAGGATACTGGCTCGAATCCTGGTGGGTCCACGTTGTACCAAAATAATAACATGTAAAATTATTTGACAGGAATTATTATACAAATAAAGTTCATTGACAAGGCAATACCTTGGAATGTTATACAAGTATAACTCTAGTTTGTACATTTTTTCAAAAACCACTCTTGTAGTTTTACAAATAATTGTTTTTATAACAGGGTTTGCAAGGATTTTCCTCGCAAAAGTAGAGAAACATTAGAGTGAACTGGTTAATTGCGCTTGCATGAAAGACACCCCCAGGCCATTTCGCTTCTGTATATATGTAGATATTCTGTGGCTCGTGTAACAACGGAAGGGCTTCTCCACTGTTTTCTTTTTATTTTCTTTTTAACACACTCGCGATGTCGCTTGATATAAACCTCCTGCCGACGCGTATCGTCACAGAGTCCCGGGATTTAGTCAAGGACTCCTCTCTAGGAGAGAGAGAGGGAGACAGAGAGAGAGCTAGAGAGACGTTAGCCAGTCTTTGTCCCACAGTGCGTGTGGGTGGTCTCTTAAGGGAAGTCTCGGAGCGTCTCACGCCCTATACCCTCGAGATTGGGACTTAGAAAAAAATGTCGAGTATAACGGAAAATTCTCTAACAAAAAAACATTATCTGAGAGCAGGGATTTCACTGCTCACATTTGGGGGCGTGGGACAGTACAGTTGGTTAACAAAAATCGCAAACCATTATTCTACACTTGTTAATGTCGACAATAAGAGATGTGATAATCGTGTAGGTTGTAATTCCCAACAAATTAAGAAAAGTAATCACAAGTCTCATTGCATTTTTCGAAGAGTAATATTTAAAATGTAAACATAATGTGGTGCCTGAGATAGTTTGCTTGAGTGATGCACAACATTGCTGGAGCTCTCAGGATGTCGTTAACCGGGTATATGTACACAGTATCAATTTTACATGTGCAGTACTTTATTACTTATCTTTTTTCCTTATTGGACGTCAAGGGAGCGGTTCACCTCAATTTTCACTGTATTTTTTTATTTTTATATTTGCACCATATATTTTTTTCTTATTTTAGACATAAATTGAGATTAAATCTTCCTCTTAGGAAATTTGTGTATCTCTCACAGTTTTTGCATTATGAGTCGTAAATGTCAAAATTTGCACTTTACGGTTTTAAGTACGCCACTAAAACCAACTGACATACAAAACAGAAAAAATTCATAGTGTATAACAATGTTGTAGGCTATGATTTGACATACATAAAAACAAAAAAATAATAATTTTTTGTATTTAATAAAAAAATGCTGAATTTTAAAATGAAAATTTTAAAATTTCAACAATTTTTTTTAAATACAAAAATATATATTTTTTTGTTTTAAATATGTCAAATCATGACCTATAATATTTTTATATATTGTGAATTTTTTCAGTTTGGTTTGTCAGTTGGTTTTAGTGGCGTACTTAAAACAGTAAAGTGCAAATTTTGACGTTTATGGCTCATTACGCAAAAACGATGAGAGATACAAAAATTTCCTAAGGGGAAGACTTAGTCACAATTTATGTTAAAAATAATAAAAGAAATATCTGGTTCAAATATAAAAATAAAAAAAAGATGTTGAAAAATAAGGCGACCGCACCTTTGAGGAGTGGCCACATAGCTTTATTTGAGGGCAGTATAGTTTATAAAGTCCAACGCCTTTTCTAATACGGTTAGTATTTACCACATACGGCAGATTGTAAACGCAGTTTTAGCCATTTTGTGGGGAAAATATAAGTTCTTATATATTACAACTTTTATCATATATAGAGACGATGGTTTATTGCGGGAAAACTTGACAGTTTGCTGGGTTCCAAAACACTTTCAGCTTATCAGAAGACTACTGGCTTTCGCTTGTACTTGGAGATGTTACTATATTTGACTGAGGCAACAAAAATCCCGATATTGTAATATTTTATGCCTGTTATATATAATCGAATCATATATCCTGCAAGAAAATACAGAGTTTTAAAGGGTATATTGGCACAAAACATTTTCGCGGTATACTATAATCTCTAATCAAGTAGCCTGTGACATTCAAATTTTAGTGTAAATTATTTCATTTCTGTAAGTTCGGTGATTTTTGCTGGGTATAGAGCTGTGGTAATAACATGCAAATGTTGACTTTGACATACCCATAACGGGAATACTACGCATGCTAAAATTTTTTCATAGCAGGATAATGCAGGTACTAGTAACGTCAGCAAACTAACGATATTTCGTACAAAAATAAAATGATTAAATTTTCACTCTTCTCGGTCATTACTTGCGTTATAGGTAGAGATGATGGTATATCGCGAAAATGTTTTGTGCCAACATAGCCTTGAAAACACTGACACAACGTAGCTGTCTATAGACCAATAACGTGCATCAAATATTAAAATAGCGGTATTCTTATTGGCTTAGTCAAATAGGGCAGTAGCTTCACGTACAAGGAAAAGTCAGTAATATTTCGATAAGCTGAACGTACGTTGAAGCCTAGCAAATAGTCAAGTTTTCCCGCGATAAACCATCATCTCTAGTTATAGGTACAGACGTGCAGTGCAAAATTCGCTTTGTTTTCTACCAACAAACTAGCCTCCAAACGGCTGTAGGATCGGTCGACGTCTCATGTTGACGTCACGTTGTCGTGGTCTGCAGCAACTGATACTTCTGTCCAGTAATTAAACGTTACGCGATAGAATGAACAACCTCCTGTAACGTTGTGACATACGTAACTTAGGTCACATAACTAGAGCCCACGATTTTTGGTGAAAAGAATTCTGCAACAATTTGTTTCAATGCCTTACGTGCACATCTGCAGCTCTGATTCATGGTTATTGGCAGAATGTATTATTGCACAGACGTGACTCATTTGACTGTGCCAACGTAACTGCGACACCACACGTCTGTGATTTGCGGGTGGAACCCTAAGACGCTGAGAGTTAAAAACAGCCAATCACTGACCACGAAGCAGAGCTGCATATTTGCACATAAGGCATTGAAACAAATTGTTGCAGAATTGTTTTCACCAAAAATCGTGGGCTCTACACATAACGGATCGTGGCCAATGGAATCATATATTGTCCTCATATGTACCAGACAGTTAAGCTAACTTCGCTTTTCTGCAACTATCGCCTCTAAGACGTGTGGTGTTCCAGTAACCTTACTGTTATTGGCCCAGTGAAATGAGAGTAATATCTTCATAAAGGCCCAGTAACCACGAAGCAGAACTGCAGGTGTGCACATAAGGCACTGAAACATAGTGGGGCAAAACTCTTTTCGTGAAAACCAGCTGTCCCTAATGATTATATATAGCTAAAATGTTTCGTGCGAACATGCCCTTCAAAACGCTGTAGATTTTGCAAAGCGTATGATTGAGTAATAAACGTCTGACACAACGTAGCTGTATGCAGACCAATAACATGCATTAAATATTACAACAGCAAGATTCTTATTGGCTCAGTGAAATAAGGTAACAGCTCCGCGGACAAGCGACAGCGAGAAATGTTTTGGTAAGCTGAATCGAATTTTCCCGCGATAAACCATCATCTCTATAGACATGAAGTGAGTATGGAGCAGCTCCGGAATGTAGGGCAAGTAAAACGGGAGATCCCCCAGAAATCCCCGCCGATCAACGACATCGTCCGGCACGATTACCACATGCGAAAATTCTGGGACCGACCCCGCCGAGAATCGAACCCAGTCTGAACATTCATCCACCGCGGCCCGCACCAAGCTCGAAGTCACCGAGGTTAAATGGCACATCAAAGTTATATACATAAATGTGTTTGTTGGTGTGTGGAGCTGCGGTTGGCGCAGTGGATAGAGCACTCACCTAACACCAAGGGGTCGGATCCCGGATTTCCGCATGTAGGTATCGAGCACGACGATATCACAGGTTGGAGGGTTTTCTCATAGACATCCTGTATCTCTCGCCCTTCTCAGTTCGGCGTCCCTCCATTGCAGAGCCTCTGTATATATTGTCCTCCAGGAGCAAGCCTAAACTAATGGACGCCCAGTTGTAAGTCTGCATTCCGGGGTACGATACTCTGGACTTATGGTACCCTCCCCGTACGATATTTACCGCCTGTGTGCATGTAGGCCTATGTGTGTGGCGCGTGTGATTGATATATAATCCGGACATCTTTATTTCTATTTTCCATGGTTTGTTAAGTCTTAAATACTGATATGGTGCCCTAATGCAGGCTATGACCACTTCCTTTCCGACGGAAGAAGAAGGATTTTGAGATCACCTTTCTGGCCATGTGTGTATGTGTGTGTGTGTCCCCTAACAACTTTTGAACCAGTGGACCGAATTTCATCAAACTATGTACACATATAGTACTTTCCAACCTGACTTGACTTTTGTATATTTCGTTTACGCCCTTCTGATATTACTAAAATGACGGCCATTCATCATTCTTAGATCAAGCTAGATATCTAAGGAACCATACATATTTTAAAATTTCATCAAACTTACTACGCAGATACTACATAGAAACATGACTTAACTTTAGTATTTCGTTGATTCTGTTTTTATATTTTCGAAATGGCGGCCATTTTTATATTGTTAGCACAGTTTTACATATCTGTGGAAGTTTTTTTTTTCAGAATTTCATCAAACGTAGTACACAAATACTACATACAAGCTGGCTTTAATTTTGTGTACTTCGTTCAGCCTGTGTTTATATTTTCAAAATGGCGACAATTTAATACTTTTAGCATAATATATCATCTTAGGAAGTACTAATCAGAATTTCGTCGTACTATAGGTACACAAATACTACGTACAAAGCGGACTTAACTTTTGTGTACTTCGTTCACTCTGTATTAATATTTTCAAAATGGCGAAGATTTTTATAATTTTAGCATAGTAATACATACCCTATAAAAAAATTTTTTTCCGTATTTTCACCAAACTTGGCACACATATACTAAATACAAATCTGGCTTTAATTTCGTGTATATATTTCATCCCATTTTCATAATTTCAAAACTGCGGTCATTTTAATATTTTTAACACAATTATAGATATTTTAGGACACATTTGTCTGGATTTTATCAAACTCGGTACAATATGCTGTCCACAAACCTGACTTGACTTTTGTGTATTTTGTTTATCCTCTGTTTATGTTGTCAAAATGGTGGCATATTTTATATTTTTAGCTTAGTAGTACATACATTAGGAAATATTTTTCAGAAAATCGTCATAAGTTGTACACATAAGTATACATCATACAAAGTTGATTCCACTTTTGGGTATTTCGTTCAGTTTGTGTTCATAATTTAATAGTGATAGCTACTTTTATATTTTTTGTATAATTTGTCTTAGCTGATGAAATATTATTAAGAATTTCATCAAACTTAGTACACATACTACACACAAAGTTAAATTGACTTCTGCGTGTCACATTTATCCTTCCGTAATAATTTGAAAACTGTGCTGTTATTACCTTTATGATAAAAAGGCATCTCAGAAATTTTTTTTCCTAATTTTATCAAACTGGGTACTCGTATTTCATTTATCATATGTCTAAATCAATAATATTATTTCATATTCCTATATTATTTAAATAATATTAACTTTCAGAGTTAATTTGCACCCACTTTGAGGAAAGTAGGCTGTTCAGTTATGCTGGTAACTTCTTGTTATTTCTATTTTCCTACCAGATATTTTTTCTTCTTATTTTAGACCGAGCGAGGTGGCGCAGGGGTGACACGTTGGATCCCATTCCGGAGGTTCCGGGTTCGATCCCCGGTTCCGGTCATCCTGATTTTGGTTTTCCATGGTTTCAGGAAATTACTCCAGGCGAATGCCGAAATTGTTATGTAACATTAGCCATGGCCGAATCCTCTCCCCGCTCCTGTCATGTAACGTTGTGTGTCATTGTGTCTCATGACCTCGCTGTCAACGAGACGTAAAGCCCATTTACCTTACGTTATTTAGACGTGACTTGTGACTAAACTTGGCTCTTATGAATTTTTTTTTATCTCTCATAGTTTTTGCGTAATGATCCTTAAACGTAAACATTTGCATTTGCATTTTACGGTTTTATACACGCCACTAAAACCAACTGACATAAACAGAAAAAAATTTTTTTTAAGTGACTGACGATGTAGTAGCCTACAAGGTCTCTCATATAAAAACAAAAAATATATACATTTCTGTATTTAAAAAAATTGCTGAAATTTGAAATTAAAATTTAAACAATTCAAGGATTCTTTACAACTACAAAAAAAATATTATAGTTTGGTTTTTATATAGGAGACCTTGTAGGCTACAACATACAACATCGTTATTCAGTTTTTTTGTATGTTAGTTGATTTTAGTGGCGTACATAAAACTTTAAAAAGAATATTTTGACGTTTAGAGTCATTACGCAACAATTATGAGAGATAAAAGTAGTTTCATAACTGCCAAATTTAGTTACAAATATAAAAACCAAAATATGGCGATGGAAATTGCAGTAGACGATACCCTTAAGAATTCACCAACTAAAATGCATTTTAAAATTGTTTATGGCAGTAGGTACAGAAGTAAGTTTTATTAATAAATAACCTACAAAGTAAATAAACATGAGTTTTTTACCATTCTCAAAACCGAAAGAAGATCATTCCAAATATTACTACAGAACCTTACTTTTCACACATCAATAATATAAAATTCCCTAACAAAGACCATGTTTTTAATTCCTTCCTGTGCTGTTTAAGTATTATTCGCGAATAACATAACGAAATAATTATGCTAGCCATGCTTATTTTACGTTCCTGGACTTTAAAAAGCTGATTACGCCTGCCGGAATCCCATTATCGGGACTTTTTTGTTCCTCTAATCTGTCGGACTAGCACAAAACTGACCACAGCGCTAATTCCAATCAATCTCGAACGCGCCGCAGTTATTAGAACAACGAATCCCTCGCAATCATCTCACGGCTCAGATTTCAGCCGCGTATGTTTCAGCCCACGTGAGGGACCGGAACGGAATGACAAACTCGCCATTGCCGCAAATAACTCCACGTAATTAAATTCCCGATCGCATTTAGCCGGCCGGGTGTAGACAAAGCCGACCGGGTGTAGATAAAGCCGACCGGTGCACAAGTTATTTAAACTAATCCCCAATAACCGCTCATATTTCAATCGACTCTTACCTAGCAATGTAGCGCATTGACAACACATCTAACTTCGCAGTTCAAAAAAATTTCCGTTAAATAACGGAAAAGTACAGGCAAAAATTTGTCTTCCTAAAATAACAGACACTCAGTTTTGCTTGATAACGAAATCATCCGTCAAATTACGGACAAACTATTTTCCTCATAGAAATTGAATTTATTTTACTGGCACTACATTTTCAAAAAATACGAAACACTTATTTGCTATGTCTCGAGATCTTGAAGTACCGTTTAGTAACCTGAAAAGTTTCTCGAGTTTGCCAGGATTCGAATCCACGACCTAACGACTTCCAGACAGTAAGCGAGTTCCATGCAATGGTAAGAGACCAACTTTATAAGATACAACTTTAGTTTTTGACATCCTGATTTTACATAACTTCATCAGTACCATTACGAGAAAAAGATTTTACTCTACAGAAATAAATAACTTTAAAGGCGCATACCCGCTGGCGCGAAACCCACTGCAGGATAGGTGAAGCGAGGAAAAATGAAGACGTGTGTGACCTCGGAACACTTCAGCCACTTACTGGGCTGTTCGTCCCTTTGTCCATGCCACGGTCGTAGAGGAACAAGTCTGGACACTCGCCTATCTGACAATGTATTTTGCTTGATCCCCTTGTTGTTTGGCTGTAGTCCGTCAAGTTACCGGGAATGTTGTATAATTTTTGGCGCTGTTTTCCGGGCGGTCGGACTCAAACTCCGGCCACTTTTTTTCCATTGTTAAATTTATAAAGTAAATAAAGATTGCTGGAGCCTTTTCTTAAATTTGTGAACGAAGGAAGTATTTCATAAATTGACAAAAATACGTTTTGATAAATTGTTTATCTTAGTGGGGAGGAAGTGGGCGGAGTTTGAGCCGATCGCCCTAACAGCAGCTCCAAAAACCTATAGCATTATCGGTAACTTGGTGAACTACAGCCAAACAACAAGGGGGTCAAGTTTCCAGGCGAGTGTCGCGACCTGCTCTTCTACGACCGTGGTCCATGCGCAATACGAGTTCTTGGATGTATAGCTCGTCATTTCGCATCTAATCTCTTCGCTGCAAAGTGTGGACAAGGAAGCCGCGCTTCGCTTCCATTATCTTAGCTTGTCTTGTTTTTTATTTCGTTTCGCACTAGTGTGCACGTACACTAACTCTAGGCGACGTACTGATCATTAATACGAGATATTTTTTAAAGAAACACGATAAAATATGCATTAAAATTGTAGTAACATTTTTCCATTAATTTACGGAAAGTTACGGGCAAACTTACGTAAACAGGCAGTACAGACAAACCTCCGTAAACAAAAAATGACGGAAGCCTTTCCCTACTATTATGTAAATATTTCCATGAATTTACGGAAATTTTAACAGTGTTGCATTCGGAAGGAACCGGCTTTGATGACCCATCCGGCCTTATCGCCATCAACTTGCAAATTTCACGTTATTATCTAACCAGACCGGACTGCAAGTTATTATATGCTCACCTGACTACCGTTATTGACCGGCAGTTTGTGTGGTGCGCCTGAGGGACTTTTTCAACACGTGATTAGAGAGGATGGTTTATCGCGAAAATATTATGTGCCAACATACCCTTGAAAACACTGTAGTTTCTTGCAACACATATGATTGGGTGATATACGTCTGACACAACGTTGCTGTCTGCAGACCAATAACAGGCATCAAATGATACAGTAGCGCGATTCTTATTGGCTCAGTCAAATAGGGCAATAGTTCCAAGTAATAGCGAAGCCAATAATCTTCTGGTAAGCTGAACGTGTGTTGAAATCCAGCAAACAGTCAAGTTTTCCCACGATAAACCATCATCTCTAATGCATTGAAACAAAGTGGCGCGAAAGATATTTTTCGCGAGAAAGTCCTGTCGCTAAACAGAAATGGAGGTACGTGAATTTCGCGGATTCAGTTTGGCAGAAGCCTAAAATTCTCAGTCCTATGCACACAATGGACACAATCGGTAAGGACACTGTTTTTTCGCGAAAAGAATGTTCCCCAGTTTGTTTCAGTGCCTTACGTGCACATCTGCAATTCTGCTTCATGGTTATTGGCAGCGTATCTGTGTGAAGAGCCGTATCTCATTTGACTGAGCCAATTACAAAAACTTTCCTGCAACACCACACATCTGTGATTTGCCGGTAGAATCCCAAGGCTCGCGACAGTTAAAATATCCAATCGTTGACCACGAAGCAGAACTGCAGGTGTGCACTTGAGGCACGGAAACAAAGTGAGGCAAAATTCTTTTCGCGAAAAACAAGGGTCCCTAACAATCGGCAATCCATTGGTTTTTAACCGTACGATCGGTTAGCACCTGAAATACCTAAGAAGTATTTCCGTGGCATGCAGTAGTGACGTGTCTCATTTGACTGTGCCAATCCCAATAAGTTTACTTCAACACCACGTGTCTGTGGTTTGCAGGGAGAACCCTAAGACACGTGGCAGTTTAAGCATCCAGTCACTTGTCATCAGAGTCCATGATTTTGGGTGAAAATAATTCTGCACAATTTGTTTCAATGTCTTACGTGCACAGCTCTGCTTCATGGTTATTGGCAGAATGTATTATTGCACATACGTAGCTCATTTGACTGTGCCAACAGGAATAAGGTTACTGCGACACTACACGTCTGTGATTTGCGGGTAGAATCCTGAGACGCTGAGAGTAAAAAACAGCCAATCACTGACCATGAAATGTGTACATGAAACAAATTGTTGCAGAATTCTTTTCTCCAAAAATCGTGGGCTCTACTTATCATGAAGCACAGTTACGTATGTGCACGTGAAACTCTGAAACAAACTATGGGGCAAAATTATTTTCGCGGATAGTTCGTGGGCTTAGTAATTATCCAGGGGACGAAGACGTCGGAAAAGGGCAGATAGGCCACCTGCCGGCGGAGGTGTGATAGATTCGCACCTGAAACTCGCTGAAGGGTCGACGACGGGGAGGGACGACGGCGCTTGAGTGATTAGTATTCCGCAGGGGCGTGTTCCGTCTGGATCGATAGGTGCTAACAGTAGATTGCCTGGTCGCGCCGCGTCGCATGTTGACACGCGCCGCC
The DNA here is from genome assembly GCA_003012365.1 of Medauroidea extradentata. NCBI lineage: Eukaryota > Metazoa > Arthropoda > Insecta > Phasmatodea > Phasmatidae > Medauroidea > Medauroidea extradentata. The sequence continues at coordinate 36,985 of PNEQ01092512.1, forward strand.
CGTCTCACGAGGATCCCCGTCAGTCTTTGTGTGGGGGGACCGCTAACCACGTCCTTCAGGCAGCGCGTCGTCCTCGCGTCAAAAAGTCATACGTACAGATGATGGTTAGAGATGGGAAAAATTCACGAATTCAATGACCTGCATGCTAGAATCAAATATCCCATGCATACTCAAGCCCCGACCATTTGTCCACTAGCTGCTACTCAGTGGATCAGCAGACAGTGAAGGAATATACGGGGCTTGAGTATGCATAGGATATTTGATTCTAACGTGCAGGTCATTGAATTTGCGAAATTTTCCCATCCCTAATAATGGTTAGAGGTACGTCAATTTCGCGGATTCATCTGGCAGTAGCCTAGATTTCTCAGTTTTGTACACGCCCTGGACACAGTCTATTATTCACTGGCTTACAACTGTACAAGCCGGTAGCCCGCGATATCCCTATAAATAGTTTCCTTATTTATAGGGCCACGATTTTATCGCGAAAAGAATTTTGCCCCAATTTGTTTCAGTGTCTCACGTGTACATCGGCAGTTCTGCTCTAAGGTTATTGGCAGCGTGTCTTTGTTCATACACATTTCTCATTTGACTGCACCAACCAGAATAAGATTACTGTGAGTCTGTACGTCTATAATTTGCCAAGGCAAGTGAGAGTAAAATCATCCAACCACAGTCGATGTAGCAGAGCTGCAGGTGTGCACATGACGCATCGAAACCAAATGTTGCAAAAATCTTTTCGCCATAAAATCGTGGCTCTACTTATTTACTACTGACTTGCAATAGTCAAATGCGTTTCGTGACAGCCGCCAGCTAATCACACGCGTGATTATGATGTATACATTTTTGGCGACCAACCTGACCTGGAATGTATCTGCGAAACAGACGTACCTCTAATGATGGTATATCGCGGGGAAAATTGACTGTTTGCTGAACAAATGTAATGCGCACATTATGACGTTAATAATTTTCTGTTGGCTCTCGTTTGTCTTCGTATATGTTTGCTGCATTTAACGCGGCCAACGGTAATGCCACTGCTTTAACGAAGAAAACTCTGATTCGTCTTCAAACAAGTTATGGTGTCTCTAAACACACGAGCCAATAAAAGACAGCGCAGTGGTTTAGAGGCAATACTGGCTCAAATCATTTTCGGGATTTTCCGTCATCTCTAGTCATACGTCTTAAGAGACCGTGTCACTAATCATACTGAATTTTTCTTAATTTATTCCTCATTCATTGAGTACATTGTAAACGAATTCAAAACTTGCACCGAGTGTGGTGGAGCGTGCCAGCAGACGCGGGTTCAACCCCCGGCTCTGGCCATCCTCATTTAGATTAGCAAGGGTATTACGAAATCACTCTAGGTGTATGCTAGGATGGTTTCTTAAGAGGACGTGGTACATAATTCAACGCTAAAAGCATTAATCTACAACTGTAGGTTTCTTGAAGCCAATTTGCGAAAATTAAACAATAGCAATACTGGGCAATAGTTTTAGCCAACGTTTTAAACAAAATTGTTTCCAGAGGTACGAACTTCTGAGGCACAATCTCTGACGCCGGAACCTCATGCATTTAACTGCGGCGCAAGAGATCACGCGTAACGGATTAGCAATTCTAGAGAAATATTCACTTATAAATTTGGCAAATACCATTATATAGGATTGTCATTGAGTATTTTGACATACTGGCTTCGAAAAAAGCGTAGACATCAATTTATGATTTCAGCGTTTAATTATCTACTAGCAGTCCCCCGCGGCTTTGCTCGCGAGTATTATTCGTAACTTCTGGTAATATTTACTTTTATTGAAGAACCTATTTGTACTCAAGATTGGTACTTCAGTCATCAAATGTTAGAATGTCCAAGCGGCTAGTTCTGCAGCAGGATAAATAGCTATAGCTGTCCACGCAAAAAGCAGTCTTAAGTTTGTCCCTACCACCAACAGCAACTTCGCCTGGGTCTTATTTATAGCCTTGCCAATTTGACGCTGTGGGGTGGTTACAGACACCTAAGGTAAGAGGTGAATCGAATGAAAAACATCTTATTTACCCTGTATACATCCATTGGTGACGGTGCCCTCAATTACATATTTTCAACATATTCACTGGAACTTTATTGCTATTACAAAGTTTCAGTGGGTAAAGGTTTCACGGAAACGTATTTGGTACAGCAAACTTAATATTAGTTAGATGATAAATTGTCGTTTTACTGCCAAAAGTGACCCAGTCAAAATGAGATAAAATGATTAAAATGCTAGGAATATGTATAATATATCGTTCACGAACAATTGCCCAAGTTTTAAGTATATTCATCATTTCGTACTGTTGCGTCACAGTATAGAAACGTACCACATTTTTCTTAATATCTACAATTTAATAGTGTTTTTAAACAAAATAATATTAATGACTTAATCACTTATGGCAGTATACCGACGTTATATCAGCTGATGTTGTAGAGGAAGCTAAGTGTAAAGCGAACTGCAATTTTACCCCTTTTAAACGACTACATGTAAATTGCACTAATTCGATCTGCCTTGTAGTTTTTGTGTGTCAGAATTGAACGTTTGCACGCAGCTTTTAACGGAATTCGAGCCCAGAACCTCCCGGAATTTAGACCTGAGTGACAAACAACTGCGTCACGTAACGTCGAAATAATTCATGAAAATAAAGTTTATTGAAAAAATAAATATATATCTATGTCCTGGACTCATAGAGGTTGTACAACACTACGTCTCGATAGGTTACTGTAGTGAAACTCCTGTATAAGTTGTTTCTCGCTGCTCGTTCCTGCTTTTCGGATCGTCTGCCTTGATTATTGACCAACTAAGTTTTATTCTTAATAATTACGTTTCTTACAAATAAAAAAAATACATACATATTTTTTTAAAATATTTGCGTAAGCATCACTCTGACGCTAACACCACCTCAATATCGCTACTAGTTAGATAGATATCGTGGGTTGATGGAAAACCAATTTTGTGTTTTTTCACCCTTTTGGGTGTCGAATTTCGAAATATTTTAAATTTTCATCTTATACATTTGTATAAGTATCCAACTGAAGTGTAAATCACATCGCTAGCCCGTTCAGTTGAATTAAAATCGATCATTCACTAAAAAAACACATATCACCCCAGCACAGTATTGAGAAATCGAATTATGAAAAATCTAACAACTGTTTTGCCATAATTTCTGTAATCATCATCCTGAAGCAAAAATTAATTGTATATCTCGACGGGTTCGATAGATATCGAGGATTTATCTAAAACAAGTTCAAGGTCTTTTCACCACATAAGAGAGTACATTTCGAAAAACCTTTTAATCACGTTTTACAATACTTTATTGGTATCTCGTGGACGTGAAAAACACAACATTAGCCCGCTGGGTTCAAGATAAACAGACGATTAATTGAAAACGCTTTTCACCACTTTTTACCCCTTTTCACGTCCTTAGGTGGCGAATTTCGAAAATTTCTGAAATTACTTTTTAGGTATTTGAGTAAGCATCAATCCTAAACAAAAATCACGTCTCTATATAAAAAACTATGGGATCGATATATATCGAATGTGAGTCGAAAACTCATATTACCCCATTTTTAACCAGTTTAGGGCCAAATTCGGAAAATATATTTTAAATGGTACTTGGGATACTTACAAAAGCACCAATTTAAAGCAAAGAGTACTTCGATATCTCGATTGATTCGATAGATATGGAAGGATAATCGAAAACACATTTCACGTATTTTCACCCCTTTAAATAAAGAATTTCGAAACGATTTTGAGTCCTGCCATAG
>PNEQ01092513.1:0-40790 GCA_003012365.1 Medauroidea extradentata
AGGCCTCATGGCACTTAGGTGCTATTCGTACCAAAAGACCCCAACAACCAATCCCAGCCAAGACCACGCCCCCCTAATGACCCTCTAGGCCAATCAGAGCCCTTGCTCCACCAGGGGGAGGGGTCGGCCATGTTAAGCTTATGCAGGTTAGGCCGGTTTTGCTCCCAGTTGCGTCAGGATGCCCACCCGGTCCCTACTTCTGTTTAAAGGAATTTTTTATAGCCCACAGAAGTTTTCTGTTTGTACATTGGTGGCTTTGCAAATTAAAGGAATGACAAGGAACGGATGACGCGTTATAGTAAATCGCTAGCATTTCTGACGGACGGAGCGGGTCAAAAAATTGGCGGACGGACGGAGGACAGGCGGACGCGACGGATCGTTGCAAATCCCCTTTAAGACTTTCAAAATACCACTGATGCATAACACCGTCCAAAAGAGGGAATGTCCGTGGCGACGTTCTGGTAATGTGACCCTTGCTTGCAGGGTTGCCCTATCGCAGGCCGCGGTCTCCCACTAGGGATTTGGCTAGACTCAAGCATCTTCCACAAACATCTGATGATGATGATGACGATTATGATGATGGGCGTTCTGCCCGAAAGCAGGTTTAGAACCACGATGCGGGGGCGGGGGTGCAGGGTGATGGAAACCACGACGTCTTCCGAGGCAGACTAGACGAGGTTATTCTGTGGTGGTTCGTCATTGCCTTCAACAGTATAGGGATGAGGAAACAACATAACACCCAGTCCTGAACCCGGAGAGATGACTGTAAACACTGACCTCCTCGGCCGGGATTCGAACCCGGGGTCCAGTAACCAGGAGCACTAACCACTGAACCCAAGCGGTCGGACTTTCCACAAACATGACGTTATGAATGTGAGAGTGAAAGATTTTGGTCAGCGTTTACCATCGAGGTCTTAAACGATGGTGAGGGGTGACATGAGGTGAGTATGGAGCAGTACCGGAATGAAGGGGCGGGGGAAACGGGAGATCCCCGAGAAAACCCGCCGACCAACGGCAACGTCCGGCACGAGTCCCACATGTGAAAATCCGGGGACCGACCTCCCCCGGTAACCGAACCCGGACGTCTTGGTGGGAGGCGAATGGTCTGACCATTCGGGCCACCGCGGCGCACATGACGCTATGAATAATTCTATTATAGGAATCAGTGATTTTTGTGAAAAGAATTTTGCAATTATTTGTTTCAATGCCTTATTTGCACATCTGCAGCTCTGCTTCGTGGCCAGGTATTGGATGTTTTCATCGCTCAGCATCTTGGGGTTCAACCAGGAAATCACAGACGCTCGGTGTCGCAGTAATCTCTGTTCTGATTGGCACAGGCGTATCAGCTACGCAGCTTTTCAAAGACACGCTACCAACACACATGAAGCAGAGCTACAGGGTGCACGTAAGACGTTGACACAAGTTAGTACAAAATTATTTTCACCAAAAATCACTGGATTTAGCTATTTTTGAAAGATAACTCATTCCACTCAGTACACATTAAAACAACCTATTGTAATTAACAAAAATAAAGTGTAATCATGAAAAACCACTTGACACACGTTGATGTAATAAGAAACTTGTAGAAGGCATTGGAACGTGTTTCATCAATTCAAAGAGTATTCTGTACGTAATTAAGCAGGCAACTTACTGAAAACTTGTATTTCCGTTACATACGTCTGTGCAGGTAACAGTATTTGTATTATTCAGGAGATGTTCGACCACTAATGTCTGCTCCGCTTAGTGGCAAGCGTTACGTGTCGTTCATTTGTAAACCGAGTTAGATCTTAAGAGGTGGCTCACTTGCGCCACGTTTACGAGCGAGTGCGGGAGTCAGGCTGCAAACATGTCAGGACACGTAGGGATTGTGAATTTTATGAGTCGTAACATCAGTTATGGCGGAGTGAAGAAAGGCGTGGAAAAGGTAAGGTCCAACTCTAGAGTTTCATAATTTCATGAAATAATGATTTGTGTATTGTCTTTCAATGGACGTAGTTTTGCAAAAAGGAACTAACCCACAGTTGACTGAACCTGAGATATTCAAGGTCATAGCCTACTGTGTGTAACTAAACCTTACATAAACCGTTTTTCCTGGGCTCTTTTCGTCTTTCGAATATTATGATTTAAGAGTAGTCTTCGCCGGTGTAGAATTTTTTCCACCAATGGCGCGTGGGAACAGCGTAGCGATAGGAGCGAGTGTCCCACGCTTGGCGAGAAGCATATCGCCTCTATTCGCAGCGCGCCAAACTGGCGTGCAAGGTTTCCCTTGTAGTCTTTTTCCTACGGAAATTTAAGCGGTGACCACAACATTTAATTTTTGAATAGTACGAAGTAAAGAGCAACGCATGCCTCTCGCTTTGTACTTTCGAATTCATGTAATATGAATAAGTTAAGCTGTTTCGCGTAAAAATAATAGCCTACGCGTGACACGCTGCAAAGCTATCCGTGCGCCAGTCGAGGATTCCTCTTAACACTTGTGCTTTTTCTTGGACATAATTTGGACCTTCTTTTTCTACTAGGTATGAGTATCACAAAATTATTTTTTTCTGTGGGGTGGCTCCATTTTACATTACTACGTACACGAAGTAAAAAATATTGACATTAAGGGGCATGGACGACTGTAATACTTAATCGTCAAATAAAATCTGAACTACTCATCAAAATTCGATGAGATTTATTTTTGCCGAGTAGATATTTAATCAGCGGACGGTTATGTATATAGCACTACGCGGTGGTATGCTTTACTTTCGAGAAGAAATGAAAAACAATTTTTAGAAAAATAAGGGCTTGAAACCACACAATCTACAAACAATGGAAAACTGTAATTTTTATCTATTTAATATGATAATATCTCGCACAGAGATATTAGGATAAAAAAGTATTTTAATGCCAAAACGTGAGTGATTTTGAAATGCAGTTATCATATAGGCCTATATCTTATCATAATACAAATTATTAAAATTACAGTTACCCAATTTTGTAGATTTTGTGATTTCAAGCCCTTATTTTTCTAAAAACTGTTTTTTTATTCGAAAGTAAAGCAAACTACTGCGTAGTGCTATATAAATAAACGTTCGCTGATTAAATATGTATTCGAAAAAAAAAAACTCATAGAATTTTGATGAGTAGTTCAGATTATACTGACGATTGAGTATTCCAGTTGTCCGCTCGACATCGTATATTTCCATACCTCTTAAGAAGGAACACAGTGCTATTATACCACAACAAAAGGAAACACGTTAAATGACCGCCTTGTAGATCTGCGGTTTGTGTAAGACACTAGAGTACTGAGATTGCTCGGCAACATGAGTTACATGATCACACCGACGAGCAAATCCTTCTGTGGCCGACCTTGGGAGACACCACGTCTGGTTTTGGCGGCTGTAGAAAACTAAGTATAAAAAGTGAAACCGTTATTTTCAGGCACCATTCGTGGAAAACATTCAAAACAGTTTTGCGAGTTACAAGTGTGTTTGTTTTATGTTGAAATTTAAAAAAATTGGTGACCAGAAATCGAGCTGTTTGCAGTTGTCAAACTTCAAACAGTGGTAGTAAACGTGTTCAAAACATTAACAGGCCTTTGCCTAAGACCGGGTGTTCCCTTTTTTACAACAAACCACATAGGCGTAATTCGGGGGTAGCCAGGGGTGGCAGTTGCCACCCAAATATTTTGTTGAAGGAAAAAAATAATTGTCGTAACAGTACAAACTAAGGGATTCGACATTTACTTAGGCTACACGTTTTCCATTAAGCTGCTTAATTTAGCTCAATGTAACACAATGATCATTGCAAAAGTGTATACAGGATGAGTCGGGTGGAAAGGTACGTGCTTTGAGGGGTAATAGTACTGGTGATTCTGAACAAAATGTTCCTAATAAACATAATGCCCATTTCTTAACCGTTAAAGAGAAACCGAATGAAAACATCAAAAAACGGGAATTGAGCAGGTGACGGTAAATCACGATACTGTTATCGTATGTTTTGTTTAATTGTGTACATTTCCTCACAAAACATGTTCAAACACTCCACCACCAACTTCAATGTATTTTGCTGCTCTAATAGACAGCTGCTGTGTTGCTGATCTGAGTTCATTACTACATTGCTTTACTCAGCACAAGCATGGTAAATACGAGCGAGAAGTTCCTCTCTTCTGTCCACCCTGCGCGTGTAGACTTCGCTTTTAAGCCAACCCCACACACAGTAATCCAATGGGGTAAGATCAGGTGACTTCGGTGAAGTTGAGCAGCAATTCGTCTCGAGCTAGTTGTTGGGCTGCGTTCTAGTACCTGAAGAATGTTCTCAACTTCATTAAGAGCTTGTTGTACGGGACGTTCGGATACAACATTTACGCTGGAAAGCGTACCGCGGTCACGCCGCAATCCTGCAAACATCCTGCTAAACACCCTGCTATTGCTATCGTGAACTCTGCGATAAGGAAATCGTCGTTCGTACTCACGAACAGTGGCTCTGGAATTCCCATCGGAGAAACCGTAGACAGACATAATGTCAGGATACTCTGCATGTGTGAAGACCTGTGGTATTTTTGGCTACACTGAACTGTATTCACTGTACACGTAACAACACTGTAGTTCCCAATACTAGGGCAAGCACTGTAGGTCTGAGACTGAGGTAAACAACTGCACCATTCTTAGAGCGCCACCGTGTGGAAATGTACGAAATTACACACAGCATTAGACAACAGTAGCGTGATTTACCGTCACCTGCACTTATCCCGTTCCTTGTTGTTTTCATTAGGTTTCTCTGAAACTGTTAAGAAAACGGCATATGTTAATTAGAAATATTTTGTTCAGAATCCCCAGTACTATCACCCCTCAAAGCATGTACCTTTCCTCCCGACTCATCCTGTATACAATTTGATATAAATTATTCAGTTTAAATCCCAGCTTCTCCCTTTCCCCACGTTTCTAACTAAAAGTCGCTAATAAGTTCCAAAAATATTCTGTCTAGTGGTCACCGAACGCCAGGGACTGCGAGCCCAACACGACTGTCCCTGTCAGCCTGTCGGCCGCCATTGTACTGCATCGTAATCTGCGCCTACAACTAGTCGGTAAACGATCTAGAGACATGAAATTTTCGCGAAAATAATCTTGCCCCGCAATGTTTCCATGCCTTACGTTCAGAGCTGCAGCCGTGCTTTATGCTTATTGGCACCGTGTCTTTGTGTAGTGTCGTCTATCATTTGACTGTGCCGATGATAACTGCGACACTGAACGTCTGTGATTTGCGGGCGGAACTCCAAAGACGCGTGAGAAGAGCCAGTGATTTTTGGTGTAAAGAATTCTGCAACATTTCGTTTCAATGCCTTTTGTGAACACCTGTTTCTCTGTTTTATGATCAGTGATTGGAAGTTTGTAACTTTCGGCGCGGCCCTGACCGTAAAGTAGACCTGCATTCGAGTACAAAAGGCAGTAAAACAAAGAGGGCAAAATTATTTTCGCGAAAAGTTCGGTGCCGTATGTTATATCGATGATAAAGCTAAAATGACATGTGAAACTGTTACAGAATGACATGGAATTATATCTCAGTAGAAGCTGTGCGTTCTTTGTTGAATAATTTTGAAGCCACTATGTCGGCTCGCACAAGAAATTTCAGAGACTGACCATGACAGTCGTGGACAAGCAGCCAGTGCTCTGTTGAAAAGTTAGGAGGATTTCAACATAATGTTTGATTTACTCTTACTCCGTAGAGCTCTCACGCAATGCAACATATTGTCAAAGACTTTACAGTCCAGCAGTGTAACCTATGAAGTTGTGAAATCAGTGAGGAACAGCGCGCTTGGAAGTTTTAACTGAACAATTTTTTTACTCAATTGTTTAATAATTGCACGGAGGTAGCTGAGATATGTGGATTTAAAGTAGCATAGTTGCCAAGAAAAGGCAAAATTATGGCGAAAATTGGTGGGAGTATAAACTCCGTTTAAGACAGTGCAACAGTTCTACAAAGTGACTATACTGAATCCTGCTATTGACATACATGAGCAAGAAATAGAGGCGCAGGCTTCAAGAAAATAACTTGGGCGTTCTCGACCGTCGCACTCTTGGTGCGTGGTAGATAAATAAACGCTGAAAACATCATTTGATTTCTACGCATTTTACGAAGCCAATATGGATAACATACTCAAGGACAATCCTAGATAATAGTATTTGCCAACTTTATGAGTAAATATTTATCCAGAATTACTAATTCGTTACGCGTGATCTCTTGCGCCGCAGTTAAATGCACGAGGTTCCGGCGTCAAAGATTGTGCCTCAGAAGTTCGTAAAACTGGAAACAATTTTGTTTAAAACGTTGGCTAAAACTATTATCTAGTATTACTATTGTTTAATTTTCGCAAATTGGCTTCAAGAAACGTACAGTTATAGACGAATGCTTTTAGCGTTGAGTTATGTACCACGCCCTCGTAAGTCAGGTTCTAAGTGGAAGCGAAGTAGATAGATGTGACCGGTGTAGAATATCATTGTACATTTTACACTTTGAACAATAAACTTTTTCTGTCTGAGTTGCAACGTTTTTACAAGATAGAATAATAAATTAAAAAAAAAAACAGAAATAGCCAAGAAAGAGCTGCCGTTTTTTTTTAAGAGAATGCTTTGAAAATTGTCTCTCCTCTAATTTTTTAACTTTTCCGTTTTTTTTTTTTTTTTTTTTTTTTTTTTTTTTTTTTTTTTTTTTTTTTTTTTTTTTTTTTTTTTTTCAGCAGCCTATGAGAGGTCTTTTTCATGCTTGCGGTGTTTAAAAACATACTGCAGAAACACGATCGGAGAAGGGAGAAGTTATCCTCTTTGTCTCTTTTAGCTTTCTAAAGGAATATCGATTTTGACATTTCAAGAGTAGGTAATTAATTACTTTAATCCAAATAGAAAAATAATAATTCATTTCGTGTAAAAAGATATGATCAGATTATGTAAAATAATCTTAGAAAATTTTTTGCCCGTGTTGCCTACTTGATTTTTATTTTAAAAGATAAATCCAGGCCAAGTAATACACATTTGATTTTGTCTCCTTTTTTTTTTTTTTTTTTTTTTTTTTTTTTTTTTTTTTTTTTTTTTTTTTTTTTTTTTTGTTTTATATGGATGTTCTTTACTTATAAAATTATAGCGATTTACATGGAATGTTGAAAGGAAAACAGAAAATATTAGCTATACCTTTGTGATAACGAATTTCTCTCGAAAGGGCTTTAAAATAAACCACTTTAATCCTAGTTTTTAAAGATTTTTGGGGGCTATCCCCTCCCCTCGTCATTAGTTTATAGATATCAGTGTAATCCATGCCACCCCAATCAAAATGCTTAAATTACGCCCATGACCAACCATTTTATGAATCGGCCACAAGAGCTGATGAAAACGACTAGCTGTCACTGAAAATTAAAAGTGATGTAATGTGTCTCTCCTTCCCTAAACCTTTGGGGGATGGAAGTTAAATTAGTGATTGTATATGACGAAGAAATTAACAAATGATACCATTGTCTTGTATAGCCTCTCCACAACAATGGCCAAGACTGTATTAAGTAAGACTCTGGGACTGGGGCAAATGCATTGCACAAAGGAAAAAAAAAAGGTACAGGATAACTTTTTTGGCGGTATCAAACTAGCTCTTCGAAAAGAAAAACCGTTCAGAAAACTATGTCATTAGTTGAAACAGAAATTGTTGTCGACTGCAAACGTAATTTGAGGAAGTAAAAAAAAAAAACTTTTTTTTTCTTTTCTTTGTTAGCCGGGTGACGTTGCGCATCTTGCTGCACACGTAACAGCGTTCGACGAGTCGTCGTGCCGGAAAACAAAAACATTAACGACGCGACGGTTGCATCGTCGGTCACGGGCTGGACGATAAGTCGCAGCGGGCGACGACGAGAGGGACGACGCAACGCACAAACGCTGGAAGAATGGGTTGCAGCGTGGGCGTGACGAAACAAAAGCTTCGGCGGCCGGTGTGTGAACGGAGATGACATCACAGGCGTCAACAGTCGGAGCCTGCCAGTGTATGTACCTTCACTTCGCGCCAAGGAGAACGCTCAGCATCGAAATGAAGGCGGCAAGCCAGAGGCGTGACTGTTGGCGGGAGGGAGGTAGGGGGCCTAAGAGGATTGGCAGACACTATCCCCCCCCCCTCCTCGAGAAGTTGACTTTATAAAATAGGATTGTCCTTGCCCTTGAAACATAGCACATTTTCAGCACGGCATTGTTAGTATCCGGCCCACGCAATTTGGATGGAGAAACCGAAACCTTACCGAAGATTCACGAAGTCTCGGTTCTACTGTATTGCAACTACTGCCATATAAATATAGTTTAGTACTAAAATAAATTATTTATTGTACATTATGTAAATACTCAAATTATTATATATGGTGTTAATGCCGAAGCAAATATGGGTAAAATACTCAATGTCAATCCTAGATAACGGTATTTGCCAACTTTGCGAGTAAATATTTAACCAGTATTACTAATTCGTTACGCGTGATCTCTTGCGCCGCAGTTAAATGCACGAGGTTCCGGCGTCAGAGATTGTGCCTCAGAAGTTCGTAACACTGGAAACAATTTTGTTTGAAACGTTGGCTAAAACTATTACCTAGGATTGCTATTGTTTAACTTTCGGAAATTGGCTTCAAGAAACCTACAGTTATAAATTAATGCTTTTAGCGTTGAATTAAAGGATGTTCAAGAGGGAAAAAAATACATAATTTTATATTTATATGAAACAATGTTAGTTTTGTAGACGTTATTTGGGAGTACCTTATCATCTTACAAAAAAATTAGCTCAGCCAGTTTTCCCATAACGGCATTTCAAAGGCAACTTTAGCATATTTTTAGTTTATACACCCCTGAAAACCAACAAACCGATGAAAGAAATTAATTCACAGTAAAAGTACATGTCAGTGGCTTGGGCTTTACGTATATAAAATTCATTAATACAATGTTTTGTATTTTTTTTTTTATTTCTGAAATTTGGGAATTTTTTTTGCTACTACTCTGATTTTTTTATTACAAAAAATTTTATATACTTAAAGCCTTAGTCCATGACGTGTGCTTACTGTGAAGTATTACACGTTCATTTGTTTATTTTAAGCAATTTTACTTGACTGCCGTACATCACGTACTAAAACATTCGGTACGGTCAGTACAAACATATTTTTGGTACTCTTTTTCAGAATGCCGTATCGGGAAATTGCCAATTGTATTCGTAAGACACGAAGATAAAACATGCGTTGGACATTAAAACCTACTTTCCAAAAAGTTAAATTCTATCGTCACAGCTTAAAGTCCCATAGAAAAAAAAAAACACTGTAAAGCTCTGCGTGGCTTGCGTGTAGAGGCGACACTGCATTACATTTGCCGGTCAGCGGAACCCTTATCGATTATTTTTGTGTGTCACACACTCACACGCGCGCGCGTACGCCGACTGTAATGGCAGCCAAGGCGGAAGTATTTTGTGCGTCCGAGGCCCAGAAGTGCGAGAGCGGTAGTACAACACATCATGCGCAACATACCTCACTGTGATCTCTCGACGTAAGTCACCTAACTGGCGTACAGTGTTATCACCGACAACTAGCCTCTGTGAGACTTTGAGTGACGTTCCAACCACTTTATGTCGTAAAATTAAAGACAACGGTACACTCTACACGCCTATACACCTCTAAATATAACAGAGAACCCTGACTGTCCGAGTGACATATCAAACTGCATCCCAAACCACTGGACCTAGAATCGTGAAATTTTCTGTGTGGTTTCCCCTCAGGTCACAGGCGAGCACTAAGAAAGTATTTTTCGAAATTCGCCCTCTAAGGGTGTAAAAAGGGGTGAAATATAATTCCGAAGAAATGTCGATAGAAATCGAAGCAGACGGTCTATCATCGTGATTTTTACTTTAATATGACACACAAAAAATACCTATTACCCAATGTAAGGATTTTTCGAAATTCAAAATTTAATGGTGTGAAAAGACCTTAAATGTGTTTCCGAGTAACTATCGTTATCTATCGAATCCTTTAGGATAGAGAGTTGGTATTCACTTTAAAATGTTGCTTGCGTAAATACCCGAAAAGTAGCTTTAGGATTTTTTGAAACTCGACCCCCAAGCAGTAAAAAGGGGCAAAATGTGTTTTCTGAATAGTCTATATCACTGAAACACAATTGACTATCGTCATGATTTTTACTTCAGTTAGTTACGTATACATATGTCTATGACAGGACTTAAGGGGGTGAAAATACGTGAAATGTGTTTTCGACTATTCCTCCATATCTATCGAACCAATCGAGATATCGAAGTGCTCTTTGCTTTAGATTGATGCTTATGTACATATAGAAACACAATAAAAATATTTTTTCTGAATTCGGCCCCAAAGAGGTCAAGAAAGGGTAAAATGTGTTTTCGATTCACAATCGATATATATCGACCACATTGATTTTTTACATAGTGACGCGAATTTTGTTTAAGATTGATGCTTACTCAAATATCTGAAAAGTAATTTCACGAATTTTCGAAATTACCTACCTAAGGAGGTGAAAAGGGGTGAAAAGTGGTGAAATGTGTTTTCAATTAATAGTCGATATTTCTTGAGCCCAGCGGGCTATTGTCGTGTTTTTCACGTCCACGTGACACCAATAAAGTATTCTGAAACGTGATTAAAGTTTTTTTTTTAAATTCACTTTCTTAGGAGGTGAAAAGGCCTTGAATGCGTTTTATATGAATCCTCGATATATATCGAGCCCGTCCAGATATACAGTTAATTTTTGCTTCAGGATGATGATTACAGAGTTGATCGTAAAACAGTTTAAGTTATTTCTAAATTCGAACTCTTAGTACTGTGCAGGGGTCATACGTGTTTTTTAATGAATGGTCAGTTTTTATTCGTCAGAATGGGTTACCGTCGTGATTTGCACTTCAATTGGATACTTATACAAATGTATAAGATGTGAAAATAAAATATTTCGAAATTCGACACCGAAAAGGGTGAACAAGCACATTTGTTTTCTATCAGCCCATTATATCTATCTAACCAGTATAGATATTGAGGTGCTGTTCGCGTCAGAGTGATGCTTACGTAAGTAATTTACTTTATAAGATAACTTGATTATACGAATAAAACTAAGATGGCATACTTTCAAGGCAGTCGATCCGAAAAGCAAGTCAGCCAGCGATAAATAAATAATACAGGAGTTTCACTCTACAGTAATCTATCGAGACGTGGTGTTGTACAACTTCTATGAGCCCAGGACATGAATATTTTATTTTTTAAATAAAATTTGTTTTCATGAATTATTTCGACGTTACGTGACGCAGTTGTTTGTTGCTCCGGTCTACATTCCGTGAGATTCTTGGCTCGAATTCCGTCGTTCAATTCACACAAAAACTGCAAGGCATAGATCGAATTAGTGAAATTTGCACGTAGTCGTTTAAAAGGGGTAAAATGGATTATGCAGATCACTTTCCACTTAGGTTCCTCGACAACATCAGCTCACATTATATCATCTCACTAATCTCAAGGTTGGGGAACCAAATACGTTTCGCGAAATCTTTTGCCACCAAAACTTCCTAGCGGTATTAAACTTCAAGTGAAAATTTTGATAATATGTTATTGAGGGTACCGTCACCAATGGTAGCGCGCAGAATAAATCAGACGTTTTTCATTCGACTAACCTCTTACATTTAAGAGTCTGAGTTGCAAATTGTACTGCAGCCACACACGTTAGTTTCAACGAAGAGCAGGGGGGAAAAGACGGGTAAGTTGTGATGGGAGGAAACTTGCAGTTTTTATCAGCAGCGTCGTCACTGCCGGTGGACATTCACAGCCTGGTGACGGTGGTCACTGCGGTCATGCTGGTTCCACGACCTCGCACGCACCAGGCGACCTCGGTAGGCGGGCCGGCACGAGTCAGCAATATACATAACCGCATCACGCCTTGTGTGCATTTAGGGACGTCACCGACACAAGAAAGCCCGCCCTCATTGTCTGTCTCTCGCAGCTGACTAACTTCGCCAGCCACACACCAGTGTCGTCGACAACACACCACGTTTATCTCCGCGCCTGACGAATATATGTGCCTACGAGCCAGGCGCCGCTTGTATTTCTGCGCTCGCTGCCGGCTGATAGTGACGTTCACATCGTGGGTCCAGGTAAGTCGACCACGTGATCTTATCCTACCTTGTTGCCGGGATCACAATGGCGCGACACAAGCGACATGACCGCCGCGACACGAAATACAAAAGACGAACCGGTCTGGAAACTTGGAGTTGAAAATTGACCCTCTGGCGCCACTGGCACTCTGATGTTTTAACATTGCGTAAATGGAACTACGAGTAGCAAGTTCGTGTCGTAGCCGATAGAGCTCTAGTAGTACGAAGCTATATTTCATTGTTAAAACAATTACTAGTGACGCTTTCAGTCATAAAATAGGTCAACTGCACAGCATTGGTAGGTAGGCTAGTGTCCAGACCTGTGATTCTAAGAACGTGACGTGCACCAGTCATCACTGACGAGGTTTCTGTGACGTCACAGCGGAAAAAAATATGTCGATTTTATTCATGCCGAAATTAACTTTGCGCCCAAATGTTGGCGAAACTGTTGAGTTTTTTTATTTATTGTAAGAGGTATTTATGTTGGTTTTCATAAGCAAATCAGCGCGTTTTCTGAAGCAAACGTGTAATTATTTTTTTCCACGTATTGGAATGACAGTGAGTATTTAAACTGTTTAACAAATAAACGAAAAAAAAAGACCTAAAATACTATAAACTTTTGTGGCTGTAGTTCTAGACGTTAGTCTGTAGTAGCGATAACGATTTAGATGTACTATTTTTTTTTTTTTATATCTTGTTACGCGGTAGCCAAACTACAGTTCGCAATAACGAGCATTTTTAGAGTCACATCGCACCCATCGTGTCGTTTCTGTAGCGCCGTTGTGATTCCGGCACGACACTGTGCCATAAACTCCAGAACAAGTGGATTTTGAGGCATAACATTTTTTTTTTTCAAATTGTATTATCTAAATTTTCTCTTCGGCAAAGCATAGGATATATTCTTGAGAAACTGCTTGATATACATAGTAATGACATTTGTCATCATTACAAGAGAATTACAGATTGACTTTCAAGAATTCTCTTGTAATGACACTGAATGGCAAATTAATGAAAAATTCCATTATTATTTGTGCCAAGCAGTTTACCAAGAAATATCCTATTTTGATAACAAAATTTTAACAAATGTTTTGGCTCAAAAAGTGAAAATACAGTATAATTGTCTAACACTTCCCTTAAGGACGGTGAATACCTTCCAACTCGTATATTCATGTGAAATTCTGGTTGAAATTTCAAACGCTATTCTGTGAGGAGCACAATTTTCACAATGTAGAACAATTTTGGTTACGTATGTTTATGTATACAGTATATACATAATATTTGCTGCTGAAGCACATTTTCTTAATTTTATGTAGTTATTTTAATAAAAACAAAATCTCTTACATTGATGAAAATCTTTAGGTGAAATTCCTGCATAATTCGGACACATGTCTATGGTATCTCCACTAGCAGTCCTTTTACGTTTTGTAAGTGTCAAAATTAATTTGAAATTATGCAAAACATCCATGTATTTTATCTGTCTCAAATTTTTGTATAATAGATTTATCGAATATGTATTTACATTTCTGAAAGATAAATTTCTTTGTCACAATAGTTTCACTACGATAAGGCGTTTAGTTTTTCTCATTGTGGTTACATAAAAACGTCAAACTCGCTGCTTTGACAGTTTATAGCACAAAACGAATGCAACCAAAATAAGTTTTCATTTATTGAAAACTAAACTCCTTTCGATGTTTCCATATTGACCAGAGTTCAACAAAATTATAAAATAATGAGTTGTGAGGTACCCAGCGTCCTAAATAATCCACGGAAAAGTGGAATATTCAAGTAGAAAATCTTGACTGTTTGCCATCTCGAGCTTAGTAAGTTATTTCTTTGATGCTGTGATATTTGCAAGTAGACTACTAATTCCAATTTAAAACTTGTGAAATGTGTACGATTTACTTTTATTATTTTCCCATTTGTATTCTTGATCCCCTAACGACGAACATCTTCCGTCGTCGCTACAGTGGTCTACTCTTGTTTGTCTCTGCTACGGAGACAAGATGTTAACGGCTCTGAGACAGTAACGCCAGTGTTGTTGTTTGTTATTGTATCATTCCGCCTCACTGCTCTGACACTGGAAACCATGTTGAATGTCAGTGAAAGAATTACAATATTTTTTAACTTATATTTTCGTTTGTCATAACAAATTTCAATTAGCTCTCATGTTTCTACTATTATGTGATACTAATTCTTACGCCTAAACGAGAACAAATATAAAAAATCTGTCTGGAAATTTTGTTAGAAATTGTCGTCTCCATATTCGCTTTTTTTTTTTTTTTTTTTTCAATTGAGTACATACTATGGTAATATTCAACTAACGAAAGTATGGTTACTTGAATTTTTAGTCGAAACAGTACATTTTCTTGTCTTGGAAAAATTCGCTATAACGGCAAATACCATTTTAAGCAGAACGCCTAACAGATTTTGTATATCTTCTCTTGTTTAGGCTTTAAAAAATAATTATCGCTAAAACCCTAGAAACATGAAAGCATGACCTTAATTCCTTGACCACGTACACTGAGGAATTATCACTTTGTTTAAATTGGGACAGCGATAAGTTTTCATTGCCGCTAACCATCTACCAGACTGTTAAACATTGTCAGTAATACCAACATAACTTATATCTGTGGTGCTGTTTGGGAACTGTCATGTGTCAACTAAGTTACTACAGCACATCACTATATTACCTTTACAGAACTAATTGTTTTTTTCAGTAGAAAGACTTCCACAATACTTGGACTATCCAACAACAGTCAGGATTGTAACAAACCTAAAACCGAATATTTTGACTTCTCTTTACAATTTTGCTAGGGACTGGCTTTGGCAACCAAACTCTATTTTTCTCCCTTATTTCTACATGGTAAGGTTACAACAACAATCAACAACAGTTTTTTTCTTGGTGTGCAAATGTCACATTCCGCTCTAGGGATGATGTTCTAGCCCGGGACATGTATAAGAGATTGTGAGGACCATGTAGGTTGTATATTTAACATCTGGAGAGGCCCTAGTCAAGGATAATGAAGACAGTTTAAGAAAGAACAAGGTGAAAAGACAGGAGAATAACGCATCTTCCAATTCGGACAAGTATTAGCGTTTGCGGGTTCACTAGTCACAGGTACCGAAGACGTCTGCAAGTGAAGTGTTTTCTGTTTATATTGCAGTACAAAAAAGAACATTATTAATCAAGCAGTTTTAATATTCGCTAGTACGACAGATATACTTTCCCACGTTGCAAAAGGTGTTGAGACACAAAAATATCTGACGGACTGATTGTCTAATACACGGTTTGAATATATAATTTGTCATTTTAGTCTGTTTTGAAGCGCATGTCTTTTAATAGCAAGTAGTCATTTATATTTTACGACGGAAAATTAATTCTATTGAAAACTAGTTTCCATCCGTTAATACATCAACTAAAGATTTTAATTTGTCTGTATTACGGGAAGTCATAAAACATTTCTGTGAAGGAACAACCTTACGTGAAGGACTCTGGTGGTCTATATGTTCACACTTTCTCTGATCATCCCGACTTGTTGGAGAAACAGGCTTTACTGAAGACGTACGTTGATAAAAATTTACTCAAATGGTAACAATTTCTTTTAGTATGTGACCAGAAAACTTTAAATGTTAAACAATGGCTGTATGTACCGCATAGCAAAACACGTGGCTTAATATGAAATAGCTGCACTTATTTTGTGCGATGTTCTTGGTTTGCGAAGATCACAAGTTGGTATACTTTCAAGTGTTACAATGTGACACAAACAACAATAATATCACATGAGGCAAACTTCTTTCTTAGAAGTGCCAGGTGTGAAGTGTAAACATGTGAAATGCTGATAACGGAGTGATTCTTCATATTTCGGTAGAAGACGCTGCTGTAAACTTGTGGGTTCAGTTATGACGTGGTGGCATGATTAATTTTATTTACTTATTGCATATTTGCAGCCTGACCTGACTACCTTTAAAAAAATATATTTTTTTTATCGGCGAAATCACGTTGTCAGTATGAAGTTTATCTGTAAGCATAGTTGAAAATAATTTCAGACTCCAATGTTTTCACCGCTGATAATAAAAGTGTAGATGCTATAGAATACGTAGGCATACAGCACGATTCAAAATCCGTATTACAGCGTTCTAGGACTGGTAGGATATGGTCAGTGGAACAAATACCGCTATAAAAACCACGGTGTCAGAAACGAGTTGTTTCGTTTATACAAGGTCAGTGTATATTGTTAGGCTACCCACCGTACGTACACTGAAAAAAAAAAACAGTTTTGTGGTGGCCATAAAATGTTTTGTCAATATGAACTACGCCAAAAATTTTTGTAGTGGTTACAATTTTTTTTGAAGCCTCGGCAAAACTTTATAGTGGGTAGCAAACAATATTTGCTGTCACCACAAAAAAATTTGGTAATGCCCATAATGACAAAATATTTTGTGGTGACCAATGAACTTTTTTTCTTTCTTCTCTTTTGTGTAACCATTTGACACGTGCAGAAAAGCATTTACCGAGTTTGATCGTGCCAAGTTTACGGACATAGGTTGAACAACTATTCACGGTGGCGGATCAGTACCATGGCCTCCACGTTCACCTGACCTTATTAAGAGGAAGTTTTATCTCTGGTACTACATGAAGTCGGTAGTGGACAATATTCCCGTTGATTCAGTAACGACCCTCAAAGCGCGCATCCTTGCCACTGCGACCCTCTCGTTTAGACTACTCTAGACGACACAGCTGTGACCAAAGATAGCAGGCTTCGTCGTTGTCGGTTGTGCACCCGTGAACGAGGCCGCCATTTTTAACAGAATCTTTCACTTTGTATGTATTCATTCGCTGACGTTTATTGCGGGTTGCCCGCCATCATATTTTGACATCCTATAGCAACTTAACGACTTGTTAGCTATCCAGTGATTGCTAGCAACTGTTGTTCCACTGACCGCGCATTACCGGACCTAGATGACAGTTGCTTATAATCAACTGATTTAATGTTATTTTAGAACAGTAGCCTACACAATCCCAGAATGCTTTTCGTATTTTCTACACTTTCTGTAATATCCAATGAAATGCGATTCATTTAATTTTGTATTCGCGAGCAATGATTAATAAAGAGGGACAAAATGCACTAGACAACTAATTACGTATTAAAATTAAAGATAAACTAGTATCCTACTGTTCACCCGAGAAAGTTATATTAATGTGTGTGACTATCAAGCTCCACGGTAACATGTAGGTACTTGTTTACCTTCCATTTAAATACGTAATTGTATTATCAGTATGAACGTCATTTGCTCAGGTCGCTCCACAAACAATTATTTTTCTCGTCTTGTTTGCTGGTAAAGATAACAAACGTAGACAGTGATATTATAACGAAGTTTATCTTGAACTACAGCGCTTATCCGGTCAGCCATGTCTGAAAGGAAATAGTGATAGGTTTATTGATAAAAACTTTATAAGGCTCGTAAAATAAATCAGCTAGAAATTCTTAAATAACACAAAATTAATGATGGGATGCCAGAAGAGTCCTGACAGCACAAACAGCATGGCTCCACTACAGAAGACCAATTTTTCCCTGACCTACTCTAATCTACTGTGCTATGGGTGAGGTTCGAGGTCGGGGCGAGACCTAAAGCATGCATGCGAATAGTCAGACATCGCGTCAGAGATGGACCTGACAATCAAGGCCATAATCTAGATATAACGGATACCAACCACACTAACAGTGTAACGGTCGCGGTTGTGATGTGTGTCAGTAATTCTTGGCTCTCAGCAGTTTCTCACGAGCTTTACCAACGAGCTAAATAGGCATGGACAACACTTTCCATTTTCACTTAAAATATCCTCGTGTTTTTACTCTGAATAAGGCTTAGGAGCAAAAGTGACTTTATCCAGATTACAATAATATTGGGCATTGGCCTAATTTACTGTCAATGGGTGGGGTGCCGAAAATTTAAATTTCACGTCCTGCATAATACGGTTTGCTTTTGAACTGTAACTTAACAAGCAGTTTTATGAAATTTTTAAATGTTTGTTGCAATGGGAGTTTAAAATTATAATTTATTGGTTTGTGGACGTACGCCATTGCTCATGTTTTGCTGATCAGCAAAACATGAGCAATGGCGTACGTCCACAAACCGATAAATTATAAACAGTTTTATGTTGCTAATTTACTGAAACTATTACTTGGAATTGCAGCACTGCCATGTCCAAGAATTAGATATGTCGTAAGGCAATATTCGTTTGAAGTAACTACATCCTCTCATTAAGCACGAAAGAATTCCTACAGTTCATGGACTTACAATAGATTGCATTAGAGAAATCAGTATGAAGCAATTGAATATTATCATTCTAGATTAAAATTGAGAAAAGTCACTCACATAAACTGTTACGCAAGTTTTCCCTACGTAAAGTAGCCCTGTAATAGGGGGTTCAGGATCAAATGAGCACTGAAATAAGTCCTGCTAAATTTCTATTTTCAGCCAATACGTATCATTCCGCGCGTAACGGCTAGCGACGGGACATGTATAGCCTCTCTGGACACGTCACTTGATTGTTGCGCGTGTAAGATAAATATTGCAGTCAGTAGGAATTTATACAGTTTGATAAAACAACTTTAATTATTATTTATATAAAACACAATTTGTCAATTTCGGTTGCTTCTGTTTCGGCACCGTTGTGTTTTAATAGGAAAACACAAGAAACTATATTCCGTAATTTCGCTGCCAACCACACAAGCAGTAAGGGGTTAACATGCAGTAACGGCTATTGGTATTTTTCAAACGTTAAATTTTCAGTGCTCACTTTATCCCGAACGACGTATAGCACGTCAAGTTATTTGTTTATTCGTTACGCAAGAGATATCCGAATTAGCTTTCACGATTTCTTTTCATTGAACGTTTTTAACGATAGGCAACGTCTATAGTGATAAAACAATTGCTTTGCTTTAAAAAGTCATTAAAACTTTGCTAGTGTTGTCATGCTAATTGATAAATTGTTTTTTGTAGCATGAAATTCGACTTATCACACTTTGTTTGAATACGTGCAAAACAGAGCAGACACAGCCGGTATCTGGGGAATAATTCCGATGACGTTGAGGTTCATTGCACCTTCCATCAAGTGAACAATGTTAGGGCCGTCTGTATTTGTTATTCTACTCTAACTAAACAATCAATCTAGTGTATAATTTTTATTCGTTTGAGAAAACATCGCAGACAATCAGTTATATTTACATAGTCTGCAACTTAACTAATTTAGGCTGGTTATGTAATAATAAAATATAAATACAGTTCATCACGCAGTCCAAATAAGTTTTAAGTAATTTCTGGGTTTCATGATAACTTTTATGGGAACAAAAGAAAAAACGTGTCTTAGTACTTTTACTTTACTCTTCGGAATAACTATAATCCCAAATCTTACACAAATAACATAAGGGCGTTACCTCAGTTTGTTGTATAGTAAACATACTAAGCATCCAACAATGCGGATTAAATTCCCTTATTAAAAAACAAAATGTCGTGTGTAAGAACCCTGTTTGTTGTAGTATCAGAGAATCATTAACCCTCAAGTGTTAAGCTATTTTCTCTCTCAAACAAAACGCCTTACAGCTTCTCACAATATTAGATCTTGAGATTTCTTCTCATTTTGTTATGCGCCCGATTTAGCGAACTCTTGGCAAACAGTTATTATAAAATTCTTGATTATTTGAATGGATGAGATGAAGAATGTAAAGCTTCAACTTCGGCAAACACTCGAGAAAGTAGGAAAAACTGTTTTGCTACTAAACTATAAGTTGAATGGGTATGGACACAAAGTTATTTGTATTCAAAGATGTAGAAATATTTTCCTTTCTAATCTCAGTAAGTTGAGTGTATTTTGAAGTTCGATAAAACTAAAATTTACAGACTTGTTTCCATAACAAAAGTGCATTTAATTACAAGAATAGTATACTCTATACCACAATACCTACACTATATTAGTCAAACACGTACAACATTACTGATGTACATTCACAACACAACATGCACTGCATTAACAAAGAACTGCAGGGACTCTCGTGGCAAATAGCCAATCATGTCCTAAAGAACGGAATGAATACCTTTTACGACTTATTTGTAACCGCAAAGTCCTATAGTGGTGTAAGGAATCATAGAATTATTTCCTTCTTTATCTCAGTCAATGAAGCTGCATAAAGTACAACTTGGCTATCTCAGTTTATTTTCGGTAAAATGTGAAATATTTTCCGTTTTCACCTCACACATTCATTTAAGAAATATGGAAAATTTATCTATGAGGAATGAGTGAGGGTTGTATACTGCGTTGCAGTGTGTTCGTAATTTTTTTTACGAAACTCTTCCTCATGCACGATTGTGTCAATGTACGAAAAGAAAATAGGCTACACTTCAACCGATGACGGAAAGATAGTTCAAATATGAAATCAATTACAAAAAAAAATTATAATGAGCCCCTCAAAATGCCTAAGAACAGCTTTAAAAAACCTGTTATGTCTTAAAACCTACTCACGAGATTCGTGTAAAACTACTGTAAAACATGCAACGGACTTCGTTTAAAACCTTTCACCAATTAAAAGATGAGGTCACCACTGAAATTGTCAGTCACTGAAAATGACTGTCCTGCGGTAGAGGCGATACCACACCAGATGAGCCGGTCAACGTCGCCCTTAGCATCGTGCCTCACTCACACAAACACACACCCAGTAGGCGGGCCCCTTAATAATGTTCGTTGGTCGCTGATGACCCAGCTGTCGTGTGCTCCACAGTTCCAATAATAATTCATTAATAATGCGCGTGTTTGTGTCATCCTTAGCGTTTTCTCGCGTATGTTCCTTGTAACTCCTGACAGTGCGGGCTTAAGGGGCCTCCCTATCCTGCGCCTCAAACGCGTTGCAGCGAGTTACGGCTATTATTTTTTGACGAAACTATTTAACGTACGTTATAATTTTATATCTACGAAAAAAACACACACTTCAAACTATGTTGCTTTAGTTTAAAAAATCCTGCACATCATTTTTGGGCCCCTCAAAATGGACAAAAAAGGCTTTTCCAGACTACAGTACCTGGGAAAATAACAACCGAATTCGAAAAACACTGCTATGGAAACAAGCGATAGACTTTGAACTATACTGCCTACAAATAAAATGATGTGGTCACCGCTTAAAGTCCCATAGGAAAAATAATAATAGTAAAGCACTGCACGTCAGCTGAGTAACTTGCGCGGAGAGGCGATAATGCACTGCATACGTCTGTCAAATGCGCTCTTACTGCTCCTGCCTCACACACACAAATGCAACCTATCTAGGGAGGCCCCTTAAGACTACGAGTCATTATTTACGTTGTTCTCACGAATATTATTTTTAAATTATAAAAGGAATCAAATATCGTAAAAACTTCCACTAGACTACCTTTGATGAAAATTGCTCTTACTAAGTAGCCTAATATTTGAAAGCAAAAATATGTTTATAATTTTTTTGGTTATCCACTAATATAAATTTCGTTAAGTTTAAACGTAGCCAAACTTTCATAGGTTTTACGGTATATGCTTTATTTTAGACATTATATAATAATACACAAAAACAGCGTAAATTGGAACCGTGGCCTTAAAGAATATCGTTTCCCCGATGATAGTAAGCTGCGATAGTTACTCTGACGACAGTAACTCCAGCTGTGTAAATAACGTAGATAGTCCCTCTAGCAGTGTCGGATACCTAACACTATCGTGCTGTCGTGGGGGTGCTGTAATTATCACGGCTGTTTCGTTATTTAAACAGTTTTGCACTGCTTTTGTGCAAATTCGTATTTTATTGACTGTTATTTACTGTTTTTTTTTAGAATTATTTCACTTATAAGTTTCTTATCTCCTCCATTTTATTTCCGTCACTTCGTAATAACAAACATTCCGAATTCGGTACTATTTAGCGGCCTCCGGAGCTAGTCGGTTAGGCGCTGGTCTGCGGTGCGAGAGGTCCTGGGTTCGTATCCCGGCTCGGGCATGGATGTTATGTTGAATATTCACCTAACTTCACCATTAACGGCTCTTAAAACCTCGTTAAAAGGTCGTAAAATAATCTCACCTTACCTCGATCATTTATGTGAGGTTTGTAAATGCGAAAACACTTCACGCTTATTATCAGATTTCAGGTTGACTATGACGCACGTTTTAATACACGTGCGTACAGATACTGTCACGACACTATCACACACTATCATGATAGCTACTATTATGATAGTACTAAAAAACATGTATGTGTATTCGAATTTTTGTTAATAATTCTTTTACGGCTACAGTTAGATTGCGTGTGTTGGTCGCAATGATAAAAGCCCCATTTATGTAGGGCCTACAGTATGTTTGAAGGGCGGGTATTTTCAACTTTATATTGATTCAACTTCTCTTTCTCGTGTAACACGTACACTCGAGTCTACCAACACAGAAAGACCAACCGAAGCGGACTTATTAGTAATGACTGTGAACGACAAAACTTTAGAGATGAGAAGCTGTGTGCTGGCCAATACGGTATCTTTAGAAACAGTGACAATGGGGCGGCAGCCACCTTGGAGCAGCCGCTGTTAGCCTCCTTTTAACGATCGTAAAACGACACCGCAGCCATTGAGTAGACACGTCTTTGCTCTTTCTTTCAGCCATTCACAACACAAAGACCAAGAGAACGCTGCAGACTCTCTTTGAAGTGTTCTTTTGAGGACTATGGCCTGTCCCATTTTCTAGCAAAATTAAACAAAGGCAATAAGTTACATATTTTCTTTTCGCGAAGGCAATCAGCTTACAGTTCCTCTTACAAACAGCTAATGTTTCTAGAAAACAAAGATAGAATTTTGTTTTGGGAAACGCAACTAGTTGGAACTATATCGAATTTAAATATGAGGGGAGTTAACATTTAAATAACGTTCCGGTTTTATCTTTATTTCTAGTATTTGTACGACGCTTTCACTGTGCAGCTGCTAATATTAAAAAAGAAGCTTTAGGTCTGTTAATAAAATGCAGAAAACAAGGTTCAGAAGTTTTTTAATGTTTTATTGAATTTTTGCTTGTAATCCACATGTTGGCGAGTCATTATGATTCATGTTAACTGGGTCAGCTACGCGATTGCACAGTCGCGAGGAGCACAATACAGTCGAGACATTAACATTGTGAACTTTTTTTTTCACGTCACACGGTTATGCACAAAGAGCGCTAAGGCGATGGGACCATCAGATTACGACGGACGTCACCGACTCAATGCTCTAATTCTGATTCATGCCATCTCCTTTGGGCGTCTTATATTTTAGGAAAAGAAAACAAATCGCGAGCTCAATAACCTTCATGCTATAATCCACTACCGTGTGGATACTCAAGCCCTGACTATTTGCCCAAAGCTTTTGTTCACTAGAACAGCATATAGTTAACAAATAGACGGGGCTTAAGTAGGTCAGTGGAATCTAACATTTAGGTCACTGAATTCGCGAAATTTTTCTTTCCTCATCTTGTACTCTACGGTATGTGCTGCTTGAGAATATTCGAGATATATAAATTAAACACCTGAAATAAGTCTTTGTCCATAATATGTATGTGATGTGTACCTGCAAGTTTGAATCAAACTTCTGGAGGTGTTACAGTACAGACAAATATGCATAAATAATATGCATGTGATGTACGGCTTACAATAACTATGAAAATGATAAGCACCCTTCAAAATGTGAAAATAAAGATGCCTTTATTAAAATATAAACAATACTTGAAGCTAAACAATTATTTTTTGGAAGTGCATTACGGAACAACAATCCGTTACGCTATAAAATTTGGCTTATCAATATCATATCTTCAAGAATGATGAATGTTGCTGCGATAGTTACATCACAAAAAAAAAGTAGTTCACCATGAGCGCCAGTCTAAGTGGAATAATTTACGATTAATCAGTTTGTTAAAAATAACACTAAATGTAGCTACGTAAAGTACAGAACGTGTATTTCATTACTTTAAGGGTAGGTAACCCGCATAAAAGTTGTGTATGTAAAAGTGTGTTCTTAAAAATTTTATATTGTAGAAATTTTCAAAAAAATTTCTGCCTGCGTGGTTTTCTGATAAGTACTGTTATAGTTACAATTAAATGAGAACTGCTGCGGTTACTGTTATTAATGAGGTGAGAATGAGTTTTTCCACTGATTTTAACTATAAGATTTGTCCTGCTCACCGAACAATATTAAGGACTTGTACAGAAAACACTAAGAAATTGTGAAAGAAGCAACCATCATCTCAATTAACGACATTTTCAGTAATTCACAGAAACAACCGAAATCAGAATGGTTGCACCGGAAATCGAATCCTTGGCCTCCCGAATGCAAATTCAGTTCTTTAAATCTAACCTACTTGGGTAACGTAACCTCTATAAAAATAAGGAGTATTTGTATGAGGAAACGTGTACGGTACCGGTACATAGAATATTAAATTACGCACGGGGCAGCCCATAGGCATCTGCCCACCCCCAAGGATTCCATGAAATGAGGTCCTGCAAAGGAGAAGCCACGGAATACAAAAAGCGGGGGAAACCGACATCAACGTTCCCACAATCTACAAGCGAACAATCGGGTCCGACCCCGGTGGGAAGCGAGCCCGGATCGCCTTGGTTTGGGGGTGAGTTATCTAGCCGCTGCAACAACCGTACACGTACACTAGGCATACTTTCTTAAACAAGTTTAAAATATGTAGTGCAAACTTTGCCATCTCAAACGATAACTCTAGAGTCCAAATACTACACGCACTTTTTTTTTTTCCTTTCTACTCCGAGCTTGTGGCAACCATGCTCGCGAATTGCACTCTCTGTCACGCCCGAAGTATTGCACAAGAAGAACTCGGCAGCCGAGAGGAGCCCCAAGTTCTGTTCCGGAGGCTCACGATTTGTAGTTGGTAACACTTATCGGCGCGACAACGTGGGTGTTCGTTACCCAATTATCAAGTGTCGTTAGGAAAGTATAAACAACCGCATTGTTCTCATTCCTCTTGCACACTTTCGTGGTGCTGAAACACCGCACATCTTCTGTCTGCATCACGGATCATCCTCTGGCGTCTTCTCTTGATTCCACTTGTGACTTCGCAATGCTGTCGCTGGCTCGAGAGTCGCATATCGCTCTGGCTTGTTTGAGAGTAGCTATTGCGTATTGTATATCTCTGACGGGGCAGACACATAAGTGGTGTAGTTGTGTCACCACTCACCTCCCACCAGTGCGATTTGCCACGTAGACGCATTAGCAATCACGCCATTTCGATTGTAGTAGCTGCCATACTAATATTTGTAGAGTGGAAATGCTGAAGGAGTTAACTGCCAGAAGAAAGCAAATTGAATTTCTGACATCAAAATAAACCAGGTGTTGATGCCAATGTAATACTGTACGAATTAAGTCTAAATAATTTTCCTAACAGGTTTTTTGAGTATTAAAAGATCTCCGACCTAATATATCCGCAGGCTGTTGTAGAGCTGTTTTTGCCTTTTAAGGCAAAAAAAAACCTTTTTGGCTCTTAGCTCATTTCGCATTTCCAATCAAAATTTTGTTAAACGGTTTTTATTATTGAGATTTAAACAAAGGACAGTATTTCAGACGTTTGGTTACATTCTTACGACGAATTAATACATAGTTTGCTATAGCATTGCTTGAAGAAAATGTAAACATTTGAAACTTACTGCATCGTCATTTGCACATTTAACGGACCCCACACAACACGTTAGCTTACTGCAAGCCTTACATTTGACTTAAGCTTTTATGCTGGCGTAGGTATTATTTAGCTTGACAAGCTTTCTGCAAGTGTATTTAAGAAAAATGCTTGCAGTTAAACTTCTTGCAAGCTTGTGTTAAGCTTGATTGCTTACAAGTTAACCTTAAATGATGTTTAGTATGTAAGCTTGCAAAACTATAAAAAAGCGTCAACTAGGCAGCTTGCAGCAGACATGCTGCAAGCCTGCTTGCCAGTTTACATTTCACTTGATTTTGGCTTGCCATAGCAAGCTTACTCACTAGACTTGCTACAAGCCTGAGTTTACATTTCACTTTAATTTAACTTGCCATAGAAAGCTTGCTCAGAACTCTTGTTACAAACCTGAACCAAGCTTGCGACAAAGGTTTATTTGACTTTAATTACACTTACATAGATAGACTGGTCATGTGATAAGCTGCAAGCATCCTGTCCCCTATACTAAGCTGATATTGCATTGAAATTTTCCTTAGCAATCCTAATTCATGAAATATTTTCTGTGCAATCAATAATGATCGAACTTGAGATTTAAACTGAACTTTGTAAATGAACAAGCGCTTTAAAAAGTAACACTGTTTCATATGCTACCTAGAACAACTATTACGATATTATGTACAACTACAAGTAAACTGATATCCTTACCGTTGTTAGTAAATTCACAAACATCAGCATTTCCATAACAAAGTTCGTTATCTTACAACCGACTCTCATTACTACACGACTTTTACGTATTCGCAATAGTCCGGTGGTTAGCATACCTGCTTTGAAAGCTTGGGGTCAGTGGTTCTAATCTTGACACAGGAGCCGAAATGTAATGTTTAGTGATTAACATCACAATTCGATGAACAAGCAACATTTAAGATGTAAATTTGAATGATAGTGAAAATATTGCAGAAAATAAATTTTTGATTTATTCTTCAGGCTGGCAAATTAAGCTTGCAGCAGTCTTGCAAATTAAGCTTGCAGCAAGTTAGAAATGTGTAAACTAGGCAACTTGCAGCAGGCTTATAACAAGTTTATTGGCTTGCATTTCACGCTTGCTGCAAGGTTACTGGCTTGCATTGGCAAGCTTGCTACAAGCTTGTAGCAAGTTTTTTCTGCTGTCTGGGACCGAAAAGTACAAATGAAAACGAAATTTTAATTTGAAATTCAGTGTTTAATGACATCTGGTATTATATTATATCTTGTGTTTAATAAAAAAATATTGTTACATACAAAAATTTTTATGTATAGGTACAATTTATGTCTTAAGTAACATTATGCGTAATATCGTTCAGTCTTAGTTCCTAATGTTTGTATGTGGCGAACGTGGCGGATATCGCCGTTGACCAGTGGGTTTTTTCAGGTTGCTCCCGTTTCCCCTTTTCCTTCGCATATCCATTGTACGTCTTCGTTTCACGTCGTCCCTCGGGGTTCCGTAGACTCCTACAGGCATCCAAATCAGAAGTGTACAGGCAGTTTGGAATAAACACAGCACTTCTAAAATCAACTTTTGAAAACAAAAATCACTAGTGGTTACTATACATACTTAATATTTACATTAGGTGTATATTTGCGGCTGAATTGGTAACAAGTTGTTCACCAGCGTTCACAGCTAAATGTCCACCACACGAAGATACTTTTTCTGTAAACAAGTGGACATCGGGAAGAAGGCGGGGGAAGGGGGAGAGTCGTAACTATGAAATTGCTGCTTCATAACGGACATTAAATGTCCAGAAAACTGCAGCCGTATGTTGTAACTTCCTATCCTATTAAAACCCTATACACTTGAATAAAACAACTTTAACCAGCTTCCTTGAATATATAACTATAAATTACTCTTCCCTCATTTTCCATAAATCAGTAGAAAACCAAAAATTAACTAACTTCAAGCCATAAAGTAGCATTTTCAACCCTAAACCTCTGCCTCTTTGCCACATTCTCGTCGACCCCTGGCAAGGCACTGATTGAAAGTTGCATACATCCTCTTGAATGAAGACTTGTTTTACTATACACAAACCCCTCACAATCGTCACTCGTGTATGGGCGAAAGTCATATCCACAACATGCTCACTTGTGCTTGGCGCAGTCTTCGTATCGATTTTAGCCTGCTCAATGGCAACTAGCCAAGGATTCGCAAATAGCTACTCCATGAAAACATAAACCACCTATGAAAAACTCAACGTGACAAGAAAAAAAAATTCAAAATGAAATCACTGTGGGATGTAATATTCTAAACTGTCATCATCAGTACCAGTGCAAATGTTATTTTACATTATAATTTATTTATTGCGTTCAGTGTTAAAATTATTTGTCTGAATTTCTTTTCAAAATCTGTGAGAAGTTAATCAATCTATAACAGGTTTACACTCTAAAAATAACTGTGTGTCCCGACCAAGAAATGAATATTTCATTATTTACTTGTTTTTGATAATTAGGTATGTTTTGCAACATATCCTCGCTTGTATTCAAGTTTTCACCTAACTCTCACGACAGTATTGATTGGCTGTGACTCAAAATTATTAAAAAAAAAAAAAAAGTGGATTGTGTGTATGACGAACAATATTGTTTTGCCGTGGCTACCACAGTTCAAAGAGACAGCCTTTCGAATAATCAGTGCCCCTAAAATTTGCGCATTGAGCGGCTATTTTTTTAAATAATTAATTCACCACATCTACTGTTGCCAACTTGAATCCGATAGCCTCAACTCTGATCCAGTGACTTCCCCAATAATCACGCCCTAGGATTTGATAGCGAACCTATGTAAGTTATATTTATTTTGTAATCCACCACAGATCACTGTTAAGGCTCGGCTTTACTCTCTGTGTTGGATTATTTCATTTTTGGCTTTTTTGAAACTCTGAAAAAAACATAACAATAAATCTTCGTTTATATAGCAAATCAATTTACTTTTTGCGCTGCAGTACATGTATTGCGATTTCGCTGTTGATGTATAGTACGACCGCAAATAGTATAGCAATATTTTACATTCATGATTGGCCGGACTGATTGCGGCGTAAATATGTGTTAACAGCTCATTCACCATGCATGAGTTGTAGTAAGGTTAATTCTAAAACAGGTTAGAAAGAAAATGTGTTTTCTTATGGAGAGTTTGGCACAGGGAAAAATTCTGCCGCTAGTTTCGCTGCTATCGCTAAGGGACCAGATAAAATACGAAACTGTAATAGATTTAAATTTAAGTAGGCTTGGAAGTAACACAAGTCATTTAACTTAATTTTAGAGTGAAAATAAACCAATTTCGCGTTTTAAATTATCAACTTTATGTAACATAAAATTCAGGAAGGCTCTGTGATTGGTCAGTCTGCATCCATTACCGATACCAGCGTTCAAGCGGCATAAATTATCGCTGTGTCAAACATTTAACATTGATCTCCCTAACTTGTAGTAGAATTTACCTTAACTGTAGCGCAAGAATAGAATTTGCTACATATTTGCATAATTAACCTTCTTGTTTTCTCATTATTTCATAAAAGTAAAATCAATCAAATTCACTGTGAAAACTGATGCCAAGCTTTAATGCAGGTTGAAATCAAGAA
Source organism: Medauroidea extradentata (assembly GCA_003012365.1). Classification (NCBI taxonomy): domain Eukaryota; kingdom Metazoa; phylum Arthropoda; class Insecta; order Phasmatodea; family Phasmatidae; genus Medauroidea; species Medauroidea extradentata. The sequence goes on from PNEQ01092513.1 coordinate 29,422, forward strand.
AGCAAAACGCGGAAGGCTTTAAAAGTATCAAGAGGATAGATTTTGCGGGATATTCTGTCTCGCAGCGTATTTTATAAGTTGATTTGGCATTAAGAGGTTAGGAAGTTTCTAAAGCCTTGCTGGCGCATTAAGTGTGTCAGAGCGATTTAGCAGAACTCTCTTGATTAAAAAACCCGATTAAATATTTTAGCGTAGACACTAAAAGCGTTTAAGAAAATCGCTTCAAGTATAGTCAACGAAAAGTTTCAATGTCTCATTGCAACTGAGCGAGAAAATTGCTATAAAAAATGGGTATTTCTAGAATCAGCCATAGATTCGGAAATTTCAGTTCTGAAACGTTAGCGTTATCTGCAGCCACGCATCATATGTTTATCTTCAGTTTTAAGGCTGAAGAAATAGGGTCATCGCTCGAAGTCACGTTCAGTCCTGCACTCACGCCAGTCGAGCGACTTGTGCGTAGAGAACATGAAGCGAGCGACGAGTGGCAATGTGACGGCTATAGTGCTAGCAAGTTTCTGGCCTGCAGCGCCTAAAATAACTGCATGCAGGCGAAGACCTTAGAACGTGCAGTTTTCAATGTCTTGACACGGTTGGAAACACTTCAAGAAATTAAGAACGAGGAGAAGCAGGACGCTAGATGTAAGATGTTAAAGAAGATATCTTAACTGCAGGACGTCAGACGTGTAAGTCCCGGGCACACTTCCAATTTCACGTAGGAAATTAGTATAGGCTACATATCTTTAAATCTAGGTGACAAGTTTCTCACAAACATTAGCTGACATTTGTGAAAAACGTAACTTTTACACAAATTCCAAATAACCCCCCCCCCCCCACAAATTCATTTTTTTACTATTATTTTTATTTCTTAATATTGGCTTCCTAAGATATAACAGACATCACTACACGATTATGTGCTAGTCAGCAAACACAAATTCAAGTAGTTTTAAATAATATTTGAATAACAATTAAAACCAAAAGTAAATATTTTTTGCTTTTCGGAAATTCGTAGAGTTCCATTTTCAGCTAAATTTTTATAGTTACTTGAACATATTGTTAGTGTAAATAGTTATATTTTAGTATATTTACTTTGCCTCTTTTGTATAACTTGTAGTGCTTTATGTTAGACTGGCCGAAAATATCCTTGTAATTTTCTCCAAAACTGATCATAATATATTATTACTGTGTCAGGTTCAATAAAACATACAAATCTTTCGTGGTATTTCACACGAGGCATGGCTTTTCCTAAACTGCTAATATCTTGATGTTATAAGTCGACTGACTGCTAGATACGTAGTTTAACTACATTTTGTTAGTAAGTCGTTGATGTATATAGTTATTTAAATAAAGACGACATATTGTAATTCAAAAAGTAATACACTAAATTTCGTATCATCTAAAGTTTGGTTAATCTCAGTAAGAACAATAATATTATTTAAAGTCTTCAAGATAAATATATTTGTGGCCATATGAAACTGTTTTAAAAAAATTTAAAAATCATAAAAACGTAAACGAACCAGAAAATTATGTCTTCGAAAGTTACAAATATGTATTATCATACATTAGTTTTGAACTTTTAAATTAATATTTACTGCCACAAATAATACTGGGATTGAATTTCCACCTATTAGTGTTGTCCCTTAAATTCATATTCACAACAAGAAAATATATTTAAATATGTCACGTATAAAGCAAGGAAGGGGTTTGTTCAGACGCACATCAGCAACCAAACCTAAGGTACTTCAACTGTTTTTTTTTTGTTGTGATCTCATTTACTTTGTTGCTTTCACGTTATCTAACTTAACAATATGTTAATAGATTCGTTAGTACTTATTAAACACGTTTCAATGTTAATGAACTATTTTTTTTTAAATATTTTAACGAGTGTAATATTTGAAAAGGAAAACAACAATACTTAAGAGCTGCCTACTATATAATTATTTATAGTTCATCATTTCAGCGTCCGAATGATTTCTGTCTTGATACGAGACTAAGTTCTTCCTTTCTTGTTATATTCAAAAGTTAAGAGTAAATAAGGAAAATAACACCCCCAATTGTCAGCCTATGTAGTGTGATCGGTAGCATGCCGACCTACGGTGCGAGAGGTCCTGGGTTAGAATCCCAGCACATGCATGGATGTTTGTGTCGTTACTTAGGTTGAGACAGTTTGTAAGCCGTCCCTTATTAAGCCTAATGGCATAAAAGTGGGGGATTCAATAAAACATTTAAAACTGAAATAAATAAAAACCCTAAAAGTAAACAATATCGCCCTCAATGGAAAAAAAAAATTCATTCCTAGGATCTTTTGGGCATTAGTTACTTCCCAAGAAACTGCACATGTACTAACATTAATGATAATTTAGTAATTTTTACAATTGAATTTCAATGAATAATACGTTCTTAAACTTGTACTGATAGCCAGTGTTAATGTATTTAGAGAAAATAAGATCAAAATATGAAAAATAATTACTTCAGTGATTTACACGGTTGTATGATCGAACAAAAAGTATGTTAAACCTTTATTTACTGTATAGGAGTGTAGGAAGTAAGGTCAGGCTGTTTATGTATTCTGCAAAATAAAACATGAACGATGTGTAACACCTCATTTGTATATCCTGTTCGTAGATAACAACAACCTTGTGTGGCAGTGACGTAAATAAGTGATAAGCTTACATGCTCACTTCTGAGGCATGAATGATAAGTTTGGAACTCCTACATTCGTGCAGTGGTTCGAAAGAAAAGTGATTCATCAACATTCGCAATTCATTTAAAAATATTTCTTAAATACATAAATACTTATGAATTAACATTTTAACTAATAGTTTATGAGATTTAACATTGCATTCAGAATTATATAATTGTTCATAATTACGAACAACAATTTTAAAAATGAAAAGGACTCAGATCAGAGTACTTATAAATAATTGTTAGCAATTTCGAAAAATAACGACAAATCAACTGTATCATTATTATTAAAACAGCAGTTCGGTTGTTAAGCAGTTTGTTTTAGAAATTCGTGGCCCTGTAATAACTCAAGATCTTTGCAAGTCTTCCACAAAATTATATATATATATATATATATATATATATATATATATATATATATATATATATATATATATATATATATATATATATATATATATATATATATATATATATATATATATATATATAATTAACTAATCAAATAATATTTGCAGAACTTTCATAAAAAATAGTATGTGATCACTACTCTATCCGAAAATTGCTTGTATAAAAAAAACGTTTTATGAGTTTATACTTTGTTGCCAAAGCTACTTACTGAGTAAGTAATATACTAACTTAATTTTATTTATGTAGATAAAAAAACAGAGAGACTTAATGAAGAGTGAAAAAATGGATGTGTAAAGACCAACCAATCACACGCGAGGAGGTAGGAAAGGAAGAAAAATGCATCTTGCCAGAGCTGGAAAGTGAAGTTTGTGCTGGCCGCTGAGAAAAGAGGCTGTGTCAAGAGTAAGTAAGCGTGTTAGTTGTAACTGATTTTAATACCAATGTTACAGTACAGATGATTCGCACTTAGGCACTTTTAAAACCAACCTTCAGAAAAAAAACTCCCTGCTAGTACCTGTAAATAATTTTTACCATTTACTCTGAGAAAGGTACTTAACATTTGTTAACAACTTAAGATAATATTGCTAAGCCTTGACGCCCAGTTAAAAGTCTAAAAGTCTAACGTTTAAAATTTTGGATGCATGTATCGGTTGCTTATTGTTTTTGGATCAGACTAAAAAACTAAGGTGATAGTAATATAATTTTGTTTCCAACTATTGTAACTGTAATATACTGCAATGCGTTAAATAAAAACAAACACTAAGACATTTAGCTGAAAGTAAGTTCATTAGTTGCTATAACAGGCAAATTAGATATATTAAACTCCACCCCGTTAGTGGTGTTACAATAATGTGAAACGAAAAGGTTTCCGTTACGTTGTTAATAGCAGTTAGCTTTGGCATACATATTTTGTCTTGATGAGCGCTGGACTTGCACTAAGAAGGATCCAGGTTCGATTCTCGGCTTGACCAGTGTGATTTCGGTGTACCGAGACTTTCCGAAATCACTTCTGGCGAATGCTGGTATGTCTATTCCCCCTCCTCTTCCCAATTCACATTGTTCCCCTTCCAAGGCCTTGTGCTGTTCAGTGACATTAGAATTCCAATTAAACTTACAAATTAATAAAATTTTCATTACTGCAACGCATAAAAATTATTTGTGGCTGTTCAGCTTGCAGTAAATAAATATTTATTTGCAGAAATAAACCTTAAAAGAGCAGAACAATTTTTTTAAGAAATTAAATAATTTCCTTAACGTAAAGCATGTCTTTGAAAAATTACTACTAACATTACCATAACGAGTACTGTGCTACTGAAATATTCTAATGGCAACACAATTTTTATGCAAAAACATTATTTGCCGCAACAATATTTGTGTTTGGACGAAGACAGTGTTATCTGAGTGTATATAGTTTAAGATAGTCGAAAATTTTACGTAGAAATTAAAATTATTAGTTAAAAATGAAGTTGATTTAAAAATAATGAGAGTCACTGGAAGAGAGTGGCCTCTACATTCGACTTGTTGCAGTTAGTCTACTCACCATCGCCAGATTCTTCGCCAGTCTAGACGTGTATAGTATTTATTTAATCCTCTCGCACACGACGATGATGCATGATTAACACTGTTCTACCACTTCAGCGCTAGAGGTGTTATATTGGCCTCCCTGTCTGTCTAAAACAACGTTCTTCCCCTTCCCTTTTCACCCTTGTCCCCCTACCCACAACCATCTTTAGTGTGAGTGCGGTTTTTTTTAAATATCCGAGCTTAACTTCAACTTTATCACACAAATTATATTACTCTATTAGCCATTATTAAGTCGTATATTCATTCGCATTGATAAAAATGATCAGTTTGAGACAATTTTTTTTACTACAGAGAGAGAAAGAAGTAAAATAAAAATTATCAAGTCACTGTGCGTTGATATGATTACAGTTAATCAAGTTGAAGTGTCGAGCAATGTATCAGTAAGAATTGTCTCTTGCGTATGTTTGAACTCAGTATCACGCAAAACTGGCCGCACTGATTTGTTCGGACGACTCTTGCAGTTGAAAATAATTATTTTGAGCGGAATCGTGGGCCTACGCCATTGCAATACTCTGCCTCAGAAAATAATGTGATACAAAACAGTAACAAACAAGCATATATATTAGCTGAAGATATATATATATATATATATATATATATATATATATATATATATATATATATATATATATATACACACACACACAACTTTTGAAACTATTGCGATGAAAATTGGTGATTTGTGCATACGCCCGCACTAGAGGGAAGGGGCAAAACGGGGCAGGAGGACAGAACAGGGTACCCAAAAGATTTTTAATGTTTCTAAAACGGTCATTGATGACCTTAAACGTAATTTTGCACCATTTCGAGGTGAGTTGAGAATTTTTACGGCACTTCAACAACGAGGTCTTGCAGTCCGATGTGAGTGAAGTGAGATGAAGGAAAAGCGCAACAACCATGCCCCCGCCGGGATTCGAACCCAGGACCTCTCAAACTGGGTTCCGTTGTCTAACCAACTACGCAACGCAGCCCGGCTGCACCATTACGGATTACCAATATTTACAAAATTAAAAAAAAATTATAGTAATACTGTATATACCTTTGATTATTATTATTATTATTATTATTATTATTATTATTATTATTATTATTATTATTATTATTATTATTATCAACAGTCTTATTCGTAGTGATATGAAATTTGATGCGCCAAGAAAGTTATTCTTAAACTTTAATTACTTTTTAAAATGTTTACTAACTTAAGTTTTTTCTAACATATTGAAAATACAAAAAAAAAACATATTTTTACGAATTATTTAAGATAATTTGGATTACTTAACTATAACATTGGCACGACACAAAGGGACTTTAAATTGAAATCAACGCTGAGTGGCAGGCCACAAGAAGTTAAGATAAAACACAAAGCAAATACGTACAAACAAAGACAAAACGGAAAACCAGAGTAAATAACCAGGACAACAGAGAAAACTCGGTACAACACAATATAAACTGCAGAGACAATATGGTGCGGAGATCAGAAAACATACAAGACTGGATCGATGACAGCAAGGAGGATAATGCAGATGTAAGCCTGGACGAAACAACGAAGACGACATATAAAAACCCAGAAGGTTTACTTAGATGTGGTTTCTGTAGCTGACATAAGTTCCTGTCTTCAAGCAGACTGAAAGTGAGAACTGGAAAGAACCGGGTGGGTTCATGAATCAACTTACTCGCCCCTTGTTTGTCTGTGCGGAAAAGCGAGGATACTAAAGGCATTTAAGAAAACGTAGTAGGTATAATCTACTTGGTACTATTGGTCACGTGATCGGGTCTACTCAGTCGTTGGATGTAAACTGTTTTTTTTTTGGGCGGTCATAAACTCTAAGAGTAGTATGTTGGCGGCCTTTTTTTTTTAATACGGTAAAATCTGCAGACGCGGTATAGTTCAGTCGCCGATCTGGCAGATCTGTATTATTAGACCAGGTTAGAACAGTGCAGAATATACTTCGGTGCTGGTAATAAACAGTACTTATACGACATTGCAATTGCGTACTGGTAATGTATACTATTCCAAAATGCTAGAGCCACAGAACCCCCAAACGTTTTCACATTAACAAGAGATTGCAAAGCGAAAGTTCTCTGACATAACAACTGCTTTCCGCATTAATCGAGGATTGTTGATATGCAAATAAATTTATACTATGAATGTTTATAAGGCCTAATAATAAGTAATTGTATATTTTATTCCAAACCTGAATTACCTTCTCTGACGTTACTTTTACTTGATAAACTCCTCCAGACTTCTTGTTGAACAAAAATTCTATATTTCGACGTCTTTTACGTGAATATGCACTAAAATACCTTAAAATATTTTCTTTTATGCGGAAGCCTATATGTTTGTTTACTATTTACGCACGCTTTCTTGTTTTTCGTACTTGAGTCGATCCGGAGAAAAGATCGAGTTGAGTATTAAAAGAGTTCTTGCAGGCCGGTAGACTTTTATCTATTGAGTAGATCGAGCGAGGTTTTCGTAAGCCACGTAATACATCTATTCGCTCGTGATGTCCTCTTGTTTTTGCAACTGGCATGTTACCACGAGGAAGCGAGTGAGGCTGACGGCAGTACGGCGGCCTTGAAGGTCGCAGGTCGGCTACAACGCAGCCTCGATTATATACCACTTACGTAACGCCCTCGACGCTATTGTGACGCTTCTTCGACATGGTCGTCTGTCGCAGCTGGGACACGTTGTTTGTGGCGGTAGGTCCGCCGCCAAGGCTGCCGTCGTTGCCACGCCTAGTCTCTTTGTGCTGGAGATGTGACGGCCTCTAGACCTTGCTCACATGAAGAGCCGCGTGTGCCGAGGTCTGGCTGATCTTCCCCAAGACACAGGCTGGAGACCAGTGACGACAACTCTGGGTATCATCCACGCAGTTTACGTGAGGCGAGAGATCATACAACTTCGGCACGTGAAGGGAATATATAATATTTTGATCAGATTTGTTAATTGGTACATAATTCAACGCTACAAGCATTAATCTATAACTGTAGATTTACTGAAGCCAATTTGCGAAAATTAAACGATATCAATCCTAGACAATAGTTTTAGCCAACGTTTTAAACAAAATTGTTTCCAGTGTTACGAACTTCTGAGGCACAATCTCTGACGCAGGAACGTCGTGCATTTAACTGCGGTGCAAGAGATCACGCGTAACGAATTAGTAATTCCGGATAAATATTTACTCATGAAGTTGGCAAATACCAATATCTAGGATTGTCATTGAGTATTTTATCTATATTATTTTTATAGTTGTACTAGATACTTTTTTCTTACTTTAGACATAAACTGTGACTAAATTTTACTCGTATGAAAATTTATTATCTCTCATAGTTTTTGCGTAATGACTCGTAAACGTCAAAATATGTATGCTACGGTTTTATGTACGCCACTAAAACCAACTAACATATCAAAATGAAAAAAAAAAAATTAAAAACAAAACCGGATTGTCTTGATGGAAGGCGAGTGACATAATGTTTATGATTAACGTAATTTTAGTTATGAATATCTGTAGCAAAGTTCGTGTTGGGTGACTTTGTTCTAATTTCGTTCAGTACCTGCACGATCTGTATGCTTTTTTATATAGCAATCTTTGTAGGGCTTAAGGGGCTTATGCACTTGACGCATGAACGATGTTGTAGCAAGCCGCGCATATTATTTTCTACGGGGGACAGCTAAACGTATTCACAATATGTTTATCTACGAAAAGAACACACGTTTAAAACTGGACATTCTAACATTTAAAAAATGCAACATGTTATTAGAAACATGTTTTTGGGGTCACTCATATGACTAAGAACTGCTTTTTTTAGTCAGCTGTAACTGGAAAAATACCAACCGGATTCGTAAAATACGACGTTGGAAGCCCGCGTTAGACTTGAAACGATGCTGTTACCGTCGAGTGTGGAACGTTGAACCTTATCGTTTCACTGTCTCCGCGCATCAAACGCGGAAAATTACATTCGGTGTATATCCCTCTAAACTGGTTTTACTGAGCGAGGTGGTACAACAGTTACACATTGGATTCGCGTTTTGGGGGATCCATGTTCGATTCCCGGCTCCGTCCATTCTGATTTCGTTGGTCCATTGTTTCCTGAAAAATGCTCAAGGATAATGCTAGTATGGTTCTATAACTAAAGGCCTTGGCCGATTCTTCTCCAAGTTCCTGTACTTGCGTGAGGTTATGTTTCGCCGCCTCTAATGACCTCACTTTTCGACGAAACACAAAGCCCGCACTTATCTTCTGTTGAAAAACTCCAAGATAATGCTTCGCAGTACGCATAATGGAGTAGGCTATATGTACCTTCCTCCCAAGCCGTTATAAACCCATCATATTTACGTACGAGAACAAATAACGAAAGCATCAAGAGGTTATGTTTGGACGTTGTCTTTCTCCTAAGTGTACGAAATCAATATATGCCTACATGATAGTTTTTATTCTGTGAAGGATATTTTTAATTTGTTCTGTGGTCTCTAGTCCAACAAGATATCTCGTTTGTTGTCAAGCTCTGGTTGAAAATCCGTTTCATATAATTTGTTCACTAGTCGGCATCAACTTGCAGATTCAAATGATACGTCTCTGTTAATTCCCGTATGTACTGTAAGTATTTTATGTGAGACAATTATAATATTTCTTGCCGGAAATGGTTAGATGCATCAAGTAGTATAGTTTTTTCATGGTGAAGTTATTACTGTAAATTAAAAATAGTTTTGTCAGTAATCAAATTAAATTTTACTGTGGCCTTAAACGATAACTTTTCGGTACGGTACGATATAAAAAGTATGTTTGTTACTCTCGCTGTTGTGTTTATGCTAACAAAGTAAGGAAATAAACCAATTGGCGAAAAGGAAAAAAAGTGAACCATCTATGAAAATATTATTTTATCCACAACCCATAATAAAATGAAATAGAACTGACCAATCATTTCAAGTAAAAATGTGCTGTGTTGAGTTTTGCAGTAAGTTGTGTACACGTCTGCCCTACGCTCAGAAATAACCTATGCAAATTAGTCATCATATTTCAGAAATATGTTTATACAATATTCATGAAATGTTACAATGGTATCACACGGTTTTCAGATAAAAAAAAAATCAAACTCCAGCACATGATGAACCCGTAATTTTTGGTATGCGCTATGCAGCCGTGTAGTGGCCGCTGCCTTTATAGGCATACACAATTTATTGTAAGGTGGTAGCGACCTATTCCGTGCTATTCGCACTGCAAACATAGTTAACAATAACCGGCAGTGGTATACCTAACGTTATGTCTCTCATTAACGAGACGGTGCAGACGGCTGTGTTTCTAGTTGCATATCTTCGTGATAAAACTGTTCATTAGTCCTAGAATTTTCCTTTCGTCACGAAGTTGAAAGACTAGTAACTATCGGTCAAGAAAAGTATTTGAGAAGGTTACAATAGTGGAAGCTTGGTAAGAAAGAAGTTGTGCTTGAATAATTTACATGTCTGTGTATAGACACGTTTGTAAAATTCTTGCTTAATTTGCATGCAATGTTTAGATGGGTCCGTATACAAGATATCCAGAAACGGCCGCATAACAAGCACACCGTGCGAATCCTGGGCTAAACTGGAGAGGAAAATGTCTGTGGCAAAATATTGTACGATAATATTTCTTGCGCCCAATGTGGCAACACAACACGGATTTAGTCCCCTCTTGCGCTACACCTCCAGGTATTATTTTATGTTTGTTGTTTGTGACTTCAAGAAAAAGTAGACTCACGTTTGTACTGCTTGGGATTTGAACCTGCGTCCATAAGATGAAGGTCAGAACAGTAGTAGTAATATAAGTAAAATATATGTGCAGCACTTCGTGCAGTGTTGCCACATTGTGCATGTAGAATATCATTGAACAACATTTTCGTCTCCAGTTTAGCCCAGGATTCTCTGGGTGTGTTTATTATGCGGCAGTTTATGAACAACCTGTGTATAGAAGTTCTCGACTCGCGGACCGAAGTACTGGCATAAAGCAGTAACACCAGACAAGCCCAGTAAACGCAAATACTGAAAAAGACTTCGTAGATAACACAGAGGCAATAAAACGCGAATATGCACAAATATTATTAATTATAATTTCATTCAATATCAAAGTAAACAAATTATGTATTAAATGAGGTGAGAAAATGTTTAGCCCAACTTAATTTTTTCTAAATGCTATTGGAAACAGTGCGTCAGCGAGTTAATAGCACATCCTATGTCTAGATAATTCATTTTCATGTTATACCAGCATTCATCAGCTAAAAGTACACTCCAGTGAATCAATATGAGTTTCAACTCAGCATAGAAATGATATATTAAAATAATTTGTTAATTTATCATAGGTACCTTTGATTTTAAACTTATTAATTATAAATAACTTGTTAATTTTATTCTTGTCGGATGTGTTCGTTTTATGCAATGCAAAACACGACAAAAATATTTATGAAATTGGAGTTTTTAATCAAAGTAAAAATATTCAATATAGCATTTATCTTTAGAGCCTATACAGGGTGAGTCATCAGCTCTGCGACAAACTGTGACAGGATGTTCCTTGCAAAATAACAGTTAGAAAATGTCTGGCAACGAATGCCTGGAAACCACTCCTAAGGGCAGGAAACCCCTGTGAAGATGGGGTTGCAAGTATGGTTTTTATTGAATTTGACGGGAACCATTTGATATTAAGGGATGAAATTTTGTAGGT
>PNEQ01092514.1:0-40785 GCA_003012365.1 Medauroidea extradentata
TATGGGAATTGTGGTGGACAATGTCACTGCTACTCCTTCCACACACCGAACGGCATGCTGTGGAGTCCAGTGCAGTGCCAGTTGACGATTGTACATGCGTTGGGACTGCGCTGAATAATTGCCATTTCTCTGTAAGCTGTTGGAGGTAGCAGTAGTACTCGTGGGTGTTATGGAGCGTTATTCATGGCCAGAACTCGCATACATGCATCTCGTGTATGGTGCTGTGGGAGCGAATGCACGAGCAGCACAACGCTTGTACAGAGAGCGATATCCGGACAGAAGGCAGCCTCATCACACTACGTTTACGTCATTGCACCGTCGGTTGCGGGAAATGGTACATTTTTCGTGTAAAAAGTAAAGATAGAATAAAAAATGGTAATATATGAAACACAAGTAGCTGTTCTGGTATGAAAGCAGGCCAGTGATACGAGATATGATGTTGCTATTTTCATGGCTGCGAGATGTCGTGTATATGTAATTGTTCGCTAAACAGGGAGAAAGTCATATCTGAGTATATGTATTGCAGAAGAGTGTAATGAACAGTACGGACAGGCTCTGACAGGACTGATGGACAGTGAAGATAGAGTTGTGAGGGGGTATTTGGTGGGGGGATGGTAGGTGTGAGGTTGTAGGGGGTGTGTGTTTAGTGTAAGTAGTATGAATATGAAATTGTCCGTCTGTTTCTTCGATGGTGTGGAGTACACCATGTTTGAAAGTAGTCGAAGAGTCTTGCGTATGCAACTGTCCTGAAAAATAATTTATTTTCCACAAATGATTGATTATATCGGAAATTTAATTAAATGTATCTAGTTTGGTAGGTGTGTGAGTGTAGACGATGAATTTCTGTAGGAAATAATGTCATTGTAGATATAATAAGAATTTTTATCAAAAAGTTTTATTAACTGATTGATTTCATTGGGAATCTATTATATATACCTAAGAAAGATGTCTTCTTTAAGTAGTGTTCATAAATTACATCGAAATAAATTTTAAAATTATTATAACACTAACAAACAAAATTGATAACTTTAAAATTTATCATCAATATGTAGTCTCAATCGATGGCCGTTATTTCTCAGAGTCGTCTAGCTGCTATATGATGACACTGGTGACATGATGTGTAGTGAGAATTATGAAGGAAATAAAATTTTTACACGAAAGATAAGAAAGTTTTGATAAAGTAGGGGAAAGAAAGGGGGAAAATTCATCATGTGACTAACAGCCAGTTAAAATACAGGAATGGTATGATAAAGGGAGGTGTAGTATTTTGAGTGAGTTGTAACACGAGTGTCGATGAGTGGGGAAAGTAGGGGAAGGAGGGTAGAATTTATTACGCGACTAACAGCCAATTAAAATAAAGGAATGGGTAGTGTTAGGAGGAGGGGGATAAGTTCATATATACAGTAAATAAGTGGTGGGGGTGTCAGTATGTCGATGGAACTCGTCCGGGTAATACATGTCGGTAGTTGATTTTGTTAAATAATTTTTTATAAAAAGTTTTTTTATTAAATAGTTTTTATTAAAAAGATTTTTATTTTAATTTTGTTTTTTAAATATGTGTGGGGACTATAATGGAATGCGAAATCGAAAATTTTTCGGAAGCTTCGGAAGAAACCCCAAGATGACAGCCGGAAACAAGATGGAGGTAATATTTACTTCGGGATTTTTGAAATTTAGAAAATTTTTATTTTGAATGTTTAGAAATTTTGAATTTTTTTAAATTTTGAATTTTTTTAAATTTTCGAAATTTTGGAAAATTTGGAAATTTGACACTTGAGGGCAAGGTCAGAGTTAAAGGTCAAGGTCATCCAACATGGTGGCCGGGGCCGTGACGTCACAACATGGCAGGGGTGCCACACTCCGAATCCTGTCCTGGAAGGAACCAAAACATAGTACTTGTTTATTTGTTCAGTCAGATGTTATGTGTAGCTTTGAGGTGAACTTGTAAACTGTGTTGCTTTTTATAGAGAGTGTAACATTTTTTTTTCAAATGTTTTAATCTCTGCGATTTAAGTACTTATCGTATGATTTAAATTTTATCAATGTGAGTAATGGGGACTCTTCCGACTTGTCAAGCAATATGAGAACACACCATAAGGGCCCGGTAGTTTTCGCGAAAATATTTTTGCACCACTTTGTTTCAGTGCCTTACGTGCGCAACTGCATTTCTGCTATGTTGTCAGTGATTGGATGTCGTAACACCCAGTGTGTGGAGGTTAAACTAACAAATCACAGATGTGATGGAAGACAGTTATCACTGTACTGATTTGCACAGTCAAATGAAAAATTACTGTGCACAAAAACGCTCTCCCACTAATCATGAATTTGAGGTGCAGGTGTACACGTAAGCCACTGAAACAAAGTGGGGCAAAAATATTTTCGCGAAAACTACCGGGCCCCACATATAATTTATCGCCTGATGATAGTAGTCCAAGTGATTCTAGGAAATATACAAGTAAGAACAAGAAAATAAGATCAAGTTATCCAGCTAAATGGAAGAGAAATGGAAATAAGAGGACGCTGGCTAAAGGAAAGTTTCATCGAAACTGGAAGGAACAACTGGTTGGACCCCGAACAAATGGAGCAGATTGCAAATACAAGTATGGGTGTTTTAAATAAATGAATGAAGGTAAGAGAAAAAAACTATTTTCAAACGATTTAATTGAGTTGGAGATAAACATGAGCAAGATGATTATTTGGGTTACTTAATTAGGGGAGAGTTCGGTAAAACAGGGTGGTCGGACAAAACGGGGTACTTGCGTCTACAGTAATGACTTGTGCTGCTATCGTTCCGCAAGCCGTTGAACAATACTCCAGACTGTTTCCGAACACGATTCCATAGATATCGCATGGAGTTTCATAAATTACCTGGTTACTGAGAGTGAATTTTCGCGGCCATGCGCGTTTACAGTTGGTACTTTTATTTTGTGGTGTTTTAAATTGTTAATTGTTGAGTGTTCCAAGAAAAAATTAAAACATGTGAGTATATATGCACATTCTATGCACATTTAAGTTTATTTTAATGTAAAAGTTAGGCCGATTAGTAGTAATTGAAATATTAAAACCTCTCAAATCTCACATTATGCCGTAGTTGGATAAAACAGGGTAGTATTGAGTTTGGTAAAACAGAGTACCCCGTTTTATCCTGCATTTTCAATGTTCGTTAGTTGCTACTTTCAGATGTTTTAATGTTGAACGATGCCGCCTAAATATGAACGGAAAATGACTAGGCAGTCATGGCCAGAGCAAAATATGCGAAATGCTGTAACAGAAGTAATTGAAGAAAGAATGGGATATCTTAAAGCTAGTAAATGTTTTAAAGTTCCACAAACCACACTAGAAGCTTGCACAAACTGTTCCTCTTGAAAAAAACATACCTAATATGTAGGCCTAGGCCTGTGTCATAGAAATGGAATAGGTTCCAGGTTGTAGCCAGAAAAATTTATGAGAAGGGCGCATGTAAGTGGGACTTAAATACTTATTCCTCATGAGTAGGTAGAAAAATATATTGAAATTCTATTTTATCAGATAAAACTGTTTTATATTATTTTGGTTTTCAAACTAATATCCTTTAATTTTTATAAGATTTGTAATATTGATCCTTGCCATAATAAATGTCTGGCTATGGCCTAGATTATTTGTAATGCTAGTATTACTAAATATGCAGCAGCAATGAACAATTTTTGAGGAATTTTCTATCCTCTACTGTGTTGCTGAAGACTTTTGACTATAATTGGTTCCAGGTTTGGGCAGATTTAAGCCTATCTTCAACAAAGCCCAACAGAAGGAACTGGTAGAACATATTCTGTTGACGGAAAATCGTTCATTTGGAGTTACATTAAAAGATCTCAGAAGCTTGGCATTTAAACTTGCAGAAAAAAAATAATCTCCCAAACAATTTCAATAAAGATACCAAATAAGCAAGGAAAGCTTGGTTGTATGATTTTTAGTGGAAAATCCTGAACTGAGATTGCGACAACCCGATGCTACATCTTTGGCATGAGCTATGGGTTTCAACCGACTATCTGTTGGATCTTTTTTTGGTCTCTTGACTGCGTAATATGACAAACACAAATTCACTCCAGATAGAATCTTGAATGTGGACAAGACTGGAGTGTCTACAGTTCCAAAGAAGAAATCTAAAGTCCTGGCTTTGAGAGGTAAGAAGCAAGTTGGTGCATTGGCCTTAGCAGAGAGAGGAACCCTAGTGACAGCTGAGGTGTGTATGAACGCTTCAGGTATGGTAATGCCTTATAAGTTACAAAACATTAAATGTAACCGTTACAAGAATTCTAGATACTGAATTCACTCTCACAATGCTTACATGTGCTGTATTATTTGCCAAAAGTTCTCGCCGTAATACTATAAGTGAAAAAATATGTGTATTTTTTTTTTGTGTTAGCGAATGTCATCCTTTGTACTTTAATGGTTACGTGATGTTAGATTATGCTGCTATGTATTATTTTCCAGATGGCTGATGTTAATCATTGGGCAGCATTCGTATCAGATGTTGGTGGCTACAACAGTGTAACAGTAGTGCCTGCTGAGCAGAAATTGAAAAACAAGTTTACAGCTGACATTTTAAAGCTGAAGTTGTTAGTGAACTTAATGAACATTTGATAACAACTTGAGTATTCGTGAAAGTCGAGAATTTTTGTTTCATTAGACTTTCGCCAAATAATTTCCTTGCCGAAACCGAAAATAAAAGTGCAGATTATTCGTTATCATTTCATTACAACGAATGTTCACACAATCCTATTGCTTTCGATAAGTAACTGTGGAGTAGAATTTTGGCAAAAAAAAAACAAATATTTTCGATTGAAACGTACAGCCATTTCATTTCCAAAGGTCCCAATACGATTCCATTGTTCCTGACGTATCTCATTTTAAACAATTCAAATCGTAGGGACTCCCTTAAACATCAAATATCAACTACAGGTCATGAACATAAATGCTGTATTATTTTTCAGGATTCTGGTATGTTTAATCTACTAGCTTATTGTAAAAAGTTTGGATTGCCAAGATAGCAACAATTTTTCCAAACTATCAACATTTTTCAAATCATGGACATATTTGCAAAAAGATGGTGGTTTTCGTTGTTGAACATGTTAAGGTTAAGTAAAAACAGTTAATAAAATTGTTTACTGTAATCTTCATCATCATTGTCCCGTGCTGCTTCCAGCCTTTGACCAGGTCAGCCTGGTGAAATGCCTCAATTTTCCTCTGTCTTACCACCATTTTGCTTCTTTCTCTCCCAGTCAGGTCTTATTCTTTCCATGGTTACTCCGGAATTTCCGAAAGTGGAAATATGCTGGACGATGTCGCTGGTCGTCCGGTTTTCTCGGGGTTCTCCCGTTTCCCCACCCCTTCGTTCCGGCGCTGCTCCATAATCGCATCCTCCCCCATCGGCTCTTAAGATCTTAGCTGTTAAAGGGCTGTAAAACCCACTTCACTTCTTTCCAATCCCTAGTATTTTTAATTTCGTGTTATGTAAAGTTCTTTAGAGCCCTAATGCAAGTATATTGTAGCATCAAGAAAAGTGTTAGTATAGAGTACCTATTCTGAGAATATTTTGATTTTGAGTATCAGTATAAAGGATCTTCCCATCCATAATTGTGATTACATTGAAACCCCTTATTTACACTTTCAAGAGACCTGAAAAATGTGTTGTAAAAAAGGGAAATTTACAATGTAAAAACAGTAAAAGGGACAAGAGGAAATCAGTGTGAATTGCAGAAAAGGGTAAATTCAGGGGGTATAAATAAGGGGTTTTGCTGTATGTATTAATTTCACTCTCAGATCTGCAGTTATGGAAGATAGTTCACTTTATTTTATAAAACTATTGCTACGTAACATTGCATGTCATGATGTACTTTTATTATTTCAACTATTAAAAAAATAGTTTAAACTAGGTTCATATAAAAACCAATATAATATCCAGTGAGCTCCTTTCTTATACTTTATGTCTTAAAGCAAACTTAAATTTAAATCTTTGTATTCCTTTTTTAGAAGCGGTGTTGTGAAATCCTGTTCGGGAAGCAGCCACAGAACGTGAAGTGATTTCAAGCATTAAGAATTGGTTGAGATTCTCTGGAGATCTCTCAGGATGTCGAAAGCATAGACAAAGAAAATGAAGAAATGTGAAATTTGAATAACTTAAAAATTTTTACTACTTACTTGAACATTATTGTGACATCATACAACATGAATGAGAATTAAAACCTCTTTTAACAGAAATTTAATTTTCATACGTCTCTTACAACAAAGTATTTTTACAAAATAGCTTAGCTTGCGAACTACAGCTTGTTAAAAAAAGTATTGCATATTTTAACGGATTGTAGTATGGACGAAAACAAGAAGAAGAAGTCCAGTAAACATAGGGTCCAAAACGCTTACTTTAAGAGCTATGGATGCTTGTTAATTTTCACTACTGTGTGACATATCTTCAACTCTATGCTCTTTGCTATACGTACGGCCTACAAAATGCAGAACACGAAACGCAGACACAGTACCTTGTCATTGTCAATGTAAGCAGCAGGCACATTGGACAACTATTATTCCACACGGTAAATTGCAAACATGATCTTCCGTTTTTGTTTGGAAAATGGAAGGAACCGACGAGACAGTGTTTCATTGTGCCGGAAAGCGCATACATAAAACCGTAATGTACAATAATGCCATACAATTACCAATAAAATTATTCCACTACAAATAACCTACACGTGAACTGCACTTACCGAGAACTGTGAACGAGGTTCACTGTGACAACACTGACAATAATTTAATGCTTGCTGCTTCCTCGGACAACGACAGAGTACTGTGTCTGCATTTTGTTGGCCGTATGTAACAATAGCAAAGAGCATGGTGTTGAAGATATGTCACACAGTAGTGATAATTAATGTTTGTTCGTAACTCTTAAGATATGCGTTTTAGACCCTATGTTTACTGGACTTTTCTTCCTGTTTTTGGCCATACTATAGTCCCTTAAAATATGTAACACTTGTTTTAACAGCCTGTATGTAGGAGGCTTTAGGGATAGGGAACCTCAAGTGTGATTGACTGTCCAGATGATCTTATATGTATGTATATGTATGAGATGCACCTGTTTTAGTGTAAAAAAAGATAAATTTTGTAATTTTCATGTTGATTTCAATGTATATTTTGTAATTTTTATATTAACTTCAGCGTATATTTCATAATTTTTAAATGGGTTGTAGTAATTTTTTTTCGTCATTTATAAAATTGTTTTCAGTGCTTTTCAGCAATTTATGGAAAGTGATGAAATTAAATTTGTGAAATGCTACAAATATTTTAAAAAAATTGTTTACTTGGAAGTTATATTCAATTTGAGAATTACGTTTATTGCTCTTTTGATTGGTAGACATTCCGTTGCAGCCATTAATTTCATATGTTCCGCTGTGGTCCTGATTTTCTTTACTGTCATATTAAAGACTAGAAAAATATATATTTTATAGGTTCGGAATAATGTTAGGTCAGGTATAGAGGGAAACATTATTTATTGAGCATTCAAAAGCCAATTGACTAGTAGGTGGATTGGGATTATACGATGTCGAAAACATACTGCATGCTAATTGAAAGTTTTATTACAGAAAAGAAATGAACGAAAGCGTGAAAAATATTTTCCAACAGATCGAACGGAAGCATTTAATACACTCTATGTACTTGTTCATCGAAACTCGTAACTATGGGTGGGTGAACAATTTTTTCAACTTAATATTTGATTGTATGAAAGTACAAACAGTAGACAAAACAAGTTCTTCTGCATTTTTAATGCCCAGGATGCTGTCTCCTCAATTAATATTTTTATGGTATGTGATTCCTTGAATATGATTTAAACATGTGTATTTTCTTCCCAACGTCTTATGCACAATTGAAATTATACACCTTGACATTTTATTGACAATGACAAACACACAAAATGTGTCATTCGTGTTTAATTTCGCATGGTCGTATATGTATTTACCTTCAGTGATCAAAACAATTTTACAGTCTCAATTTCTTGATCAGGAGGCAAGCTGATGCCGTTACATATCCGAAAAATTTAAACCAGTAAACAAATAGAACGTCTGACATTTTTCTGTATTCCTTTGCCATCTATATTAACAAACAAACATTAGCTCACAGATAAATCAATTATTGATTCTTACATCGAAAAATATAGAATTTTTTAGTAGTTTAGATAAATAAGCAAATTTAGTGAAGAAGGTAATGTACGGACACTATTTGAAACTGGTGGCTGTATGTATAGGACCCCCTCAACTGCTGGTCTACAGTTTACTTGTGTGACTCATGAGATGTTTACTGAAATATATAGCGAAATGTTGGTTCGTGATCCATGAAGAGGCTTCTCCAGTCCGGACGCCAAACAGCTAGCTGCAAATACTTGCAAAATTCTAAAGTGCTAAAACAGCGTATTCCTGTAAAATTTTAAGACAAGCAATGAGAAAGTGCGTAGCTATTATATTAAACATGTGCTAATCGCTGTACAGCACTTGAAACAAACACAGCACACGTTTCTTGAAATGCTTTAAAGACGAAATTCACGTTGTGTTTTTTATATATACTGTCTTTTTTTTAATTTTAAATACCTGTAGCTCTAACGTATTATGATTAAAAATATATAGTTGTGTTTCTGAATTTTGTAGATACTATGTAGGCTATTATGGTAAATGTTATGTGTACATCTCTTTGAAGTAAATATTTATCATAATTAATATGCCGTTTAATTCCATTATATGATGGTGTGGCTCACTTACTGCGATAAGGAGCCAACTTTCCAAATGCTGAAACTTAGAAGATAGCTGTTAAAGTTAACTTTATACTAGGTATTAATTAATTTTAAATTAATTTGCTCGCATGCAGTCTTTTTTTAATTGCATGGGAAAATTAGTTATTTCTTTCTTTAAATAAATAATTATTAGTAGACAAGTTGGTTCTTTGTAACAGAAAGTGATTCTGCTTGGTCATTTAATAGTTTTTCATATTGTGCACTATCTATCAATAACAATTTTGTGTTTTCACACGGCTTATTAAAACATTCTCTCCAATTTGCGAATTGCTTTAAAATTATATCACAAGAGTATTGGAAGAATACGTGTGAAATAATTGTTAGAAATGAGGTAAAACTTTTTTCCTCCTCTTTTCAGTTAGCCAATGAAATAACTTGGAAATATTTTTTGCATGGCACGTCCATGCCAGAGGTTCTGTACTAATGGTCACTGCAAAGTGTTATTTAATGAAATAATTACAAGACATAAAATGCCAAATGATACATTTTTGTAACTTCATAATACTCTTAACTGTAAAGACATTATTTTGTGCTTAGTAGTGTGTAATGTGTATGCAACATTTACCACCAATCAAAGTTGGCAAAGGTTGGATGGCTGTATATAATACCTATGTTGGCAAGAGGTTGGTAGTTTTTAAATAATATACCTTCAACCAACATATTACTAACGTTGGCAAATGGTTGGTAGTTTGTAGGTAATATACCTTCATCCAACATATTACCAACGTTGGCAAATGGTTGGTAGATTGTAGATAATATACCTTTAACCAACATATTACCAATGTTGGCAAATGGTTGGTAATATATGAGTTATATACCTTCAACCAACGTATTACCAACGTTGGAAAATTGTTGGAAATATGTAAGTAGACACCATTGACCAACATTCTGCCAAAGTTGGCAAATGGTTCGTAGGGTGTAAATAATCTACTTATTACCAACATATTACCAAGGTTGTAAAATGGTTGGTAATATGTAAGTTATATACCATTGACCAACATATTGCCAACGTTGGCGAATGGTCGGTAATTTGTAAATATACCATTGACCAATGTATTGCCAACATTGGCAAATGGTTGGAAATTTGTAAGCAATTTACCATCAACTAACGTATTACCAATATATTACCAATATAATCAAGTGGTTGGTAGTGTGTATGTAATTGTAGGAAATTGTCAATTAAAAAATGTTGGTATTTGGTTGAAAATATGTTGCATTTTGGTTGGCACCCAACTGAAAATAAACGTTGGGCCAACGTAGGCCCTAGTGTCTTTTTGATGTTGGGCCAACGTAATTTTTCCAACGTTGGCCCAACCAAAAATTGCTATTGGGGTATTTAAGGGCATATATTTAGAACCTTCGGCGAACTGAGCATCGTTACAGCATGCATTACTAGGAGGATTGGAGCCGATCGACAGCGTAATAGTAATGCATGTTTTAGAGTTTTCGCCAGTGTAGAAAAAAAAACTATATTTTCTTGCTATGCACACGAAAAAACACGTGACTTTCAATCCACTAAACATTGCTCAGGACGCAGTTCTTAGCGTCGGCTACATGCTAGTTCATTTCCAACCTGTAGACCTTCAAGGAAAATTAGAAGAATGTAAAGACTAGAACACTGGGTAGGCCTATGTTACAATGAAGGAAAATGAACAAATGTGATAGCTGTACCGTATTGTTATATCACCGGTCCAATTTTAGATCGAATACATTATTGCCTATAATTACAGCAAGTTTAATTAAGAGTGTAAAATACTGAGACTGTACAGTAGTGGTGGTACGACGACAACATACATTACAAGCAGACTATGGAAGACGGGGCTACGACAACGTAGCAAGAATCATGTACAGGAGAGCTTCACACAACCATGTTGGACCAAGGAAGACTGTTACGGCAACTGTAGTACACCACTAACATGTGAGTAGCCCATTTCCAATCACCACTTCGTCCAAAAATTAAAAAATATATGGGATGACACTGCCATATATTCATGCAGGCTCAAATACTCACTCTGACTAGGAAATATTGCGTTAAACTCTTATTTGAAATGTGTAAATAATGACAGACATATGACAACATTTACAAAAACCTCTTTGTCCTATCGAGTCAATTTCCATACACAACTTTGTACAAAATAAAAATGTGTTTTCAAACATAAATTTGTCCAATCCAACGCCATATCTAATCAGTGCAGAGTATTCCAAAATTAGCTTTGTCCAGTCTAATGCAACAGAATGCAGAGTTATGGCAGTAATTTGTGCTGCAGAAGGATACTGATTTCTAAATGTGTTTATTTTCATGATGTTGGCATTCATAAATATTTTTTTTTAAACATTGGTGACCCCGAATTCATTCATAAAGAAGAATATGGTTTTACTGAGGTTTCGTCAGTGTGTCAACAGGATGTGAGTATGTTTGCGGTATTCTCAAATAAGACATTAGAAATCGTAAAATGAAAGAACAGTTTTTGCAGGAAAGGCAATTTACACCAGCCATGCCAAACATAGGTAGGACGAGGCAGCGAGATGTAGACAATTGACACGAAATAATTTTTAAGCGACGAGGGTAAGAGGGTAGTCAGAGTTTTATGAACGTACATGGTATTTCCTTCATGAGAGTTATATACGCGTAGTAGTTCGATGCCAATTATAAATAGTTCTTAAATTACCATTAAAGTATATTAAAATATTATAGACAGATTTTTAATTTTGTTACAGGCATGTTTCGAAGAAGCCAACATCACTGCCAACATGCTGTCAGCGCTCATCTACGCATTGTCGTAACTTATTAATGAGAGGTGAACCATTCTATAAGACAGACATTGGAAATGCCCGTGGGATGTGCAAACGAGGCATGAGAGCACAAAATATAGTACCTGAACTACTGGTTGATGATGTAAAAAAAAGTCGTGCAAATTAAATTACATTGACAAACTCCTCTCAGAACACAACGGAAAAAACTGAAGAAAAAAAACATGCTGAGCTGGATATTTATGCACGGTTGCTGGACAATGGTGCCGTTGTGGAGAGTGACACAATTGAATGTAATAGCAATGATAACAAAGATAATGAAAAAAATGGAGCTTGATGAAGGACTGAGGATATAAAATTATTTTTTTTTATGTTTACACATTAACATAGCTGTACACATATGAAATGTTTGTGTGGAGGTTACAGTAGTAAATTGGACCAATTTTTAGAGGTTTGGTTAGGTGACAACATGCTAAAATAATGTATGTTGCCTAGTACAAAATTATTCAGAGTCTGATACGAGTACAACAGTTAATATTTTCCGATCTTAACATATAGTTGCTGCAGGATACTAGAAAGACGTAAAAACTGAATACTCAAAAAATAAATATGTACAATGTTAAAAAATAATTACCTACATCTATTTTAAGACGAACAATTATAAGGTCTGATCACATATTTTACAGCTCCATCATAAAGGGAAATATTCTCTCAAACACTGTTAGTGTTTAACTATACGATCATTTTAAATCGTAGCTAAAGCGAAAGACCAAAAACAGACTTAACGAAAGTGGTTTTAAACCATACACGAGACAGCAAAGAAAGGTGACTGATCGTAAATACATAATGCAGAAAAAAAAGAAATAAAAATTAATCTCCGAAATCGACCACGGCAAAAATAAACACAAATATTAAAAACTTGAGAAAGATCGTCGTGAAAATATTCTGAAGTCTTGTATGGGGTGGAAAAATGTGATTCGGTTTTCTACACACAATTTGAGAATATATAGGGTCTTACACCATATCTTTACAGAAAAACGAAAGGTGACTAAATATATACATGCATACTGACATAAAATAATTTCTGGGGTGTTCTACTTACGAACAACATTACGAACTAGTCTGACACAAGTAAACAAAATTAAGAAGGTACTAGGTTGAAGTCTTTAATAATGTGGATAAAATTGTGCCTGACTGAAAGGTCTTCTTCATATACGGCGGAAAACGTCTTTGTTAGAGTACTGATTCAGGTAAAATAAGAGAGGTAAAATGAGATCTGATACAAGTGCAGAATATTGCTAGAAAGGCCTGATATGAACGAAAATAAGTATAAGTTGTAGCTTCAAACAACCCTAATGTTAATAATGAGGAGAATAGAAAATAATTTAGAGAGGATGGTAGGATTAAAAACATAACTAGAAAGAACTCACTCACAAATGTAAAAATATATATTAGTTCTAACACCAATGGACAAAAATTAGATTTTAAGCAAAGAAAAAAATTAACTTAATATTTAAATGAAAATTTAACATAAAATTTATTTCAAAGTTTTAGCTAAAAACAAAAAAAAAACTAACACAAACATCAACATACAAGAAATTACTTAAAAGAAAGTTCTAAACGTTACTGTGCGACACTACAAATCATAAACCAAATATCAGCATTCAAGAAAATATTTCAAAAATTATTACATCAAACCAAATTATTTGAGACATAAAATATTCTTTCGATGTCTTACACAGAACACCAAACAGCAACATGCAATATTTTAAAGAGTGATGGAGAGGGATAGAGAGAGATAGAGGGAGAAAGAGAGAGAAATGATCTCATAAATAAACAAATTCAGCCAAAAGGAAAAATTTTAAAAGAGCAGAAACATTAGCTAACATATTAAATAAAGTGGAACATAATACAAATAAGCTGTACCTTCTACACATAAGTTAATAAAAATATATTACCAATTAAATTACATGATGAAGTTTACATATACGAAAAAACATTTTACAGATGTTAAGGAATTTAAAATATTCAACATGGAAAATATACTTCAAAGATCAGGTACAGGAAAACATATGAATTTCAAGGAGTCCAGCAAATTTAAATATGTAAAAGCCAAAACGCAGTAAAGAATCACGTTAAAGAAAGTATGGTGACAAAGTTACACATGTGACTTGGTTGGTTATAGATTAGGTTAGATTTTGATTTTAGCACTAAAAAACTCTTTGAAATGGCCTACTCGTAATATAAATTCTACCAATATCCCTGACAAAGCGTTACAAGAATAACATTTACCAAGGTTTAGCCTATCCCAAAAATAAAAGTTATACACAAGGTAATAAAGTGTTGCCATAAGAAGGCATTAAGATTAAAAACACACTCTTAGTCGAAATATGTTTCATGCCCTACAAGAATTAAAAAATCTTATAATAATTTAAGCATATCCCTGCAGAATTCAATAAGTGAATAAAATACTTAAGTCTTACAAAACAGGAGGTGAAATATCACATCTGCCAAGAGCGAAGAGAAAGCCTACTGATAGAAAGTAATGCGAAATGAATGTTAAGGTGAAGCAATGTGCGAGCGATGATACAGAATTAATGAGGTTGGTTCTCGTTCTAGGAACATCGAACAAAGTTCGTAAGGTAAAAAGTCCTTTGTAATATGGAATACGAGCGCTTCTAGTGGTTGGATCGTAAACAAAAAATTGTAAGTAGAAGGGAATTTATGGTTCCAGGACAAAGAAATTTTTTGTGTGAAAAAATTTCCCAAAATTAATTTAATTCTAGAACCATCACATCCCTTCTACTCTAAACTACATTATTTCTGTTAACAATTTTTAATAAATTATAAAATATAAAATTAACATTTTTATTTTAAAATTTTTTCGGTCGAAATTTTATTTCTTTAAAAATCTCTTTTTATCTTGAACAATCAAATCCCTTCTACTCTAAAATAAATTATTTATTGTTAAATTTTTTATAAATACATGGCCTGAGATGAGGATGCATATTTCATTTGATTTAAAATTCCCCTGTTCTAACCTGTGTAATCTTTTGGAACTAGTTCTAAATGCTGAGGAACGTGTTGTCTTGTAGATTCCAATTCCTGCATAATACGGCTCGAAGAAAGGTGTTGATCACTGGCAGCCAGTCTGGATGACTCTTCTTCAAGCTTGAGAGTCTATGTCTGCATTGGTGCGCTGTGGATGCAAGTTAAGGTGTTCATCGCACTGCAAGTGTCGAAATATACATCTGCAATGCAGTGCTTTATGCAACTGTGACGGCGAATGCACTCTCGACTAAAATGTTTAAGTTAAGTGTGCATTATTCTTATATTGTTAATAGTAGTAATACATATTGTCTGTGGCAAGAATTCAAAATGTCTACTTGTACTTTACATTTCTTAAAAAAAGGTTGAAACTTTAAAACTCTAACTCGCAGTTTGATTATATGGGTTATGTAAAGTTACTGACGTGTCACTCTTAAATTGCAGTAACCTTGACATTTCATTTGTTCTTCACTTTTGGAAAAGTTAAGTGGGTAATTCAAGACAGGTTATGGGCGAATCCTGTTACATCCATGATTTTGATATGCTAACTGAATTTGTCTAAGACTGATGAACAATTAAGATTACTATGTTAGTGCAGTCTAAGAGTGAGATGCACTTTAAGAACAGACTTTGCCCAACTTGTCCAATTTCAACGAAAATTCGAGTTAGCAAGTAAAGAATCATATTCTTTTTAAAAATAGTGATTACTTCCGTATAATGCTGTACGTAAACCAAATTTGTTTAAACAATTGGAAAATGTTTTTTTTTTTTTTTAATTCAATAATGATCTTTGATTGATCTGTATTGTGTAAATTGCTAGTTTGCATATTTTTATTATTTGCTTACTTAAATATATATGTGAATATAATATTTTAAACGAAAAGTATCAGTATGTTTATAATTGTGTATGCTGGTCAATTAAAAATGTCGACACATGTTTTAGATACATGTGAGACATTTCAAAACATACTCTGGATTCTAGGAATAAGTGCACTGTCAGACTAAATATACCTGAAGAGTGTCAATTTTTTTTTACTCTTAAGTCCTAAATACAGTTAAACAATGTCAGTTTCATTATATAAAAAGTTGTTTGTGTACTTAGAATTATAAATTTAGTAAAAGAGATCAGTTACAAATGTTGTTCATAGCACTTTTTCTTCACGTATCAATAAATTGTAAATATATGTTACTCTTTATCTCCTTAAGTAAAGGTCTTACGTAAAATTACATTATGGCATTTTGGTAGGAAATTTGACTATCTTTAATTTTTATAACGCCATTTCTGTCGTAACTACAGCAATTTTGGAGATAAATGCGAAAACCTGAATTTCACACAATAATCCCCCCATGATAGGTACCAAGAGGCAACTCTTCTAAAAATGTTCTGGGGGGTTTATTTAACAAGTGTACGAGGTGGCTTGCATTTATCAATAAGTGCAAGGTCCATGCCCTTAACCACCGTACCATTCGTTCGGTTGTGAAAATGCATCCTCAATCGGTACGTAAAATTATATTCTCTCATTGCATACATTAAAATTATTTTTAGGCTGATCAGTTTGTGAAAACATCTGACGCTCAAAACTTTTAATTATTTTTTCACTAATTTATATAGAAAAAAATTAATACAATAGTACTTTTATTTATCCAAGAATTATGACTACTATCAAAACCTAATCATTTTACTAAAACTTTATCTACTTTTCTTCGCAAAACCTTTCCCGCAAAATAATAATTTTCATATCTAGTCTTAAGGCTGTTGGACCCGAAAAATTTTACAGCTAATTATTATCCCTACATATAGGTATCATATAGACTAGCTTTTATGCCAAAAAGATTAACTTCTAAAACTTATAGTTTCAGCATTATAGGTTCTCAAAGTTACGATTTTTGACATTTCGTGCCATAGGTTTCTGGAGAACCAGAAGAGATATATTGGTAATTTTTGAGATAACAATAGTTCACTATGTAAGCTATCGATTGAAAGTATTTAAAAATTTCGAAAAAATGTTAGTATTAAATGTGCATAATGCTAAATATAGTCTTTTTTGTATACACGTAAAAGCATAAATAAATCATGAAAATATAAAATGAGTACAATCACGAAGTAGTTTCATCCATGGACATTCAAAACAAGTTATAAAAATTTCACTTTTCATATTATTTAAACCGAAAAGCTATTACAAGAAGAGTGTATGTTTTCTCGGTACCTGGAATTCCAGAATATCTCGAATGCAACCCGCCACGCATGTGGCGGCAGGAAGTCTGGGAATGTCTGGCAGGTGTGGCCTGTCTCTTCTGGGAATCCAGCTGTAAGAGCGAGCTCGTTATTTCAAGGTTGCCAAACATCATCTACACCCGCGATGGGTATTTCTACCTGCCTAACCTTGCTGTGGTCGTTTCTGCCCTCAAATGAGGCGACCTGTGAATCGGTGGTGTGTTGTTGTCAGTGGTTGGTCGTGATTGTTAGGTAATACTATGTTCCTTGTTCTAATGCAAAAATTTGCCATCGTGTTAAGTACAACGTAAAATGTAATTTTACAAGAAGCAATACAAGTTTTTGTGCGATGGCACCACAGAAATTAAAGAATGGCAGACGTTATATTAAAACTAAAAGGAACAAACTTTCAAAGGCTATGAAGAGATCTTATGCTGCTCGACGATTATCACGACAAAATGACGGTGGTTCCAAAAGAAATAGAAGAGGTTACACCAGTTGCGTCTAAGGAAATCGTTCAAGAAGTTCGTGAGGAGACTAAGAAAGTAAATTATTTGTTTCATTTAACTAACAAATCGAACGAGTTTTTACTAAACGCCGATAAGGATGAATTTAAATGAATATTAAGTAATGACGAGATTTAGTGGGGGTGTGCGTAACTACAGTACTCCGGGAAAAAACCTAATGACCAACAGTAAAACACAGCAAAAATTGGGTTGATTCCATCGGGTTCGAGCCCGTGTTGCCTAGGTGAGAGGCGAGTCCTCTGTCCACTACAAATCTGTGTACTTTTTTTTCTAACTTAAAGCAACTTCAGTTTTTCACTTACATTCTGGTTTTTAATATGTAGTATATACATGTTGAGATTCACACGGTGATCATTTCTGTATTTCTTTATGTGTAACAGGAGGATTTTGTATACCTTTAAAATAAAATCATGATTTTGCGAGGGAAAAACGGACTCCGTCGTAATGGACCACTTGGCCCGGAACATCAACACAGTGAATCATAGGAGAAATCAGCTGTTTTACACAAACAATGCCTGAAAGCGTATGAGTTTGCATGAGTAAAGACGTTTATTATCACATTTAACATTTTTAGAGTTGATAAAATATTGTTTTCGTAGGTATGGCACATGCACAAATTCTATGAGTGTTTGTCCCAATGTATATATTAGATAATAATCGACGATGCCATTAAAATGACTCTTATTAAAAAGGACGAACTTTTATGGCAGAATGTCATGCTTCCTATGTTGAAGCAATTCTTCATGCAGTGCATGTTACCAGAGTTAGCTGACCCTCGCATACCCAGAGGCATGAGAGTCCGAGATCCACCTAACGTGGCTGATAGCACGAAAGCCACGAAGAAACGAAATATATCAGTATAAGCTTCTGAACATAAAATAACGACTGTGCTGTATTTTGTATACAGCGTTGTCTGTACTCAACATTTTATGTGGATGCAATTTATAAATGTATTTGTAAATTTGGAAAATATGTGAATGAAGTTCGTGTATGTAGGCTTCACATATTAATTAAGTAAAACGCATGTGTTAAGATTTCAAGTGTTCATATGTTTTCCTGAAACCATTCTTGCCGTTCGAGCTTACTGATAAGTGTTCATTAAACATGGATTATACGAGTGGCAGAAAACATGTCACGCCTGATAAACTTTAATGTATGTACATAGTATGTTCAGCCTCTCTTAGTTTTTAATGGATTTATATTACAACAAGAGGTAGTTGTGAAAGGTACATAATTAGTAGGTATGTTATGACAAATATTCATCCTGAAACGTCAACGTGTTGCAGAGACATACATTCTGAAGTAATAATGTCAGGACACTGCTGGCAATATGTGAGCTATTAGGCGTGGCAAAATAATTTTCACAATTACAAATGATAGTTTACCTGGAAAAAATTATTCTAAGTACATACATTCACACAGTCTACAAAACCTTCAGTATTTGTAGTAAAGCTAAATAATATGATTTATTGCTAAATATGACATGAGTAGACCTAAATTTCAGATATGACATTGTAGACAAGTGTACGTTGAAAAGCTGTGAATAGGGTTCTTTTTGAATTTTGTTGATATTTTGTTCTAAAGAAGATACCATTATTCACATAATTTTTTGCTAAAACTATTGTGTAAACTTTCTTAGTTAATTGTTTTGTTTCGTGTGGACTGGTCTTTGTATTTCAAACTATTGCCACATGATAGCTTGTAGGTTAACGTATAATCCTGTACAGTATAATTAGTGCTTATTAGAATCAGTTCAGGAACATTTTCTCTCCACGATACGCTGTAATTAGCTTTGCCTTATATGAAAAGAGTTCTATGCCAGTTGGTTCAATAATTTTTGTAAAAAAAAAACTTAAAAATGTTCCACTTTGGCATGCAGTTAGTGTGCTTCTGTTCTATTAGTAGTAATATTGAAATATGATAGTAAAAAAATTAATGCAATGTTACAACACAAAGGAAATTTTACTGCAGTTAAATTTGGTAGTAATTTAAATTTAAGGGGTCTGTATAATTGGTTGGTGAGCATTGTAGCAATCGGTTAGAAACAGATGACATTATAAAAACATATTTCAAAGGGTTGTTGGGTACTTTAAATCCTCATGCACGTTAAAAATACCGTAGAGTGAGGTTACTTTGCACCGGTCTGGGTAACTTCGAAACTCGTTACTAATTTATCTTCAAATGAAATTTCTAAATGTAATGTGCATTGTTACTGTTGTAAATTGTGACGTTCCAAGCTGTCCACCAAAGCAAAATATGGCTTTCCACAAAGTTATTATCTCAAAATATAGTACCTAATTTTGTAAGAAATTATCTAAGAATTCTACTTCGAGCTCTGCACCAGATTTTCTTAAAATGACAGGGTCATCGCCTGAAGTTCAACAGTTCAAGTAATGTTACAAACACAACTTGTCAGGCGGCTACATAGTTTTTTTTTAATTTTTTAAAGCCTGGTAAATATATTCAAAGGTGTAAGTGCATTACAATTTAATAATACAATGAATCATGTCTAATAGTTTGGTAGTAAAGTGTTAAAGTGTGAAAAAGTGGAAGAGGTAAGGTCATTACTCTATAATTTATTTTTACCTCTTAACATTTAGATAAGGAACAACAGAGTACATTCAGGATTGTGGTGTCCGATTAGATTTTTTATTATATGTATTTTGAAACTGCTGTTGTCAATTTTCAGTAATAACAAATATAAGATGCACTGCTGGCGATACAGTATGAATAAGTCTTGCAAAATAATGTGTGTGGCAACAAAATGAAAACATGCAGGAACAAATTTTAGAAATCTTTTCGCGCAAACCATTTGCACTGCAACTTTATGTTATTTCGTGTTTCCTTGTCCAATGTAAAATATTACGATGGTGAAGACGCAAAACCTCGTATGTCACAATTGGAAAGAGCTCAGATGGGCGGATAAGCTGGAGATGAAATCTTACTGGCGTGGAAGGAATTTTACAGCCCTATAGTTTGTATCAATACTATAAAATGTGCTTTGGAAAAAAAATAATTTGTTGGACATTTTTGTTACTGCCGAGGAACAATGTGTAAAAATGTAAATACTGCCAAAAATTGACATACGAGGTTTTGCATCTGCACCATCGATTTTAAGTGCTGAAAATATGCTTTGCCGAGCGTTTTTAATATTTTAGAGCTCCGATTGCGATACAATATTGAAAACACGACGGAATTAATTAATAGTGTTTTAGTTAATAATTTACAGCTTTTTAAAGGTTATGATTTTATTGTCAGGCTGTTTTCGAAACTAATTTCTAATATTTCATATTTCTGAGCACTTATTTGTATTATTTTACAATGCGTTGGAAGACCCAGACCTACACGCCAAGTGTTCAAAAGTTTCAAACCAAGATGGTGACGAAGAAAATACAATCGTTTCTTTTTGGCTACACGGAAGCACAGAGACGGAAGAGATGAGAGTTGACCAGCGTACTTACGTGAATCCGTATACGTGCGCGCGTAAGTTTACGTTTCACTGCAAAATAAAAACTGAGTGCCTTACGTGATGGCTTCCGTGTTACGTATCCGCATCACTGTAGAGCGGGCATAAACACACGCCGCTCAACAGGCGTGCAGTCTTCTCGCCGATAACTCACCCGAGTGACACATTCACACACTCAACTTTATCTAAAACACTGTGTGCATTGTCTTATTTGGTTGCCATATTTTATGTCTTGTGTGTGTATTGTAATTAACTATCGTAATATAGCAATTACCTATCTAATGTACCAACATTTCAGCAAATAAAATGTGAAGTGGCTTGCGCCAATGTAAATCATCGCCGACATTTATTCTACTTAAAATACGGAATTTGCATAAACTGGTGTTCAGGTTATAGAAATAGATTGCTGAAGTGTTTTATTTATATGCATTTCAGTAACTAAACACTTTCCAAGCTGTTTTTTAAAGCGCTTATTGACCAGTAACATTTTGTATTGTTGAACCGCTGAATGCCTATCTCATTATTTGTTTTAACTGAGCAAAACTCTTACTGACAGTGTCACATTACATTTAAGAAGAACACAATTCAAATATCCCATTATTTAGAATGCTTTAATATTTTATTTTCATGAGCAGTTCATTGGAACGTTTGCTAGACAAAACTGAGAGCATCCTGTGTCTTGTACGCCTAATCCTAAAATAAAAAATTCGCTATAAATTAACTATTTTAAATTAAATTTGTGTTTATAATTTATTGATTGTGTGGGCAACTTTACATTGTTTCTATTTTTGTTTGAGATACGTTCGTGTTTCTGTACATATTCTTAATGTATTTGGCAAAACTTATTTCCAAGTAATGCAAAAATATATGAAAATGTTGTACTTCAGGCAGGCCCTATACCTATTTATTAATCTTTCGAATGGAATTACATACAACCTTAAACACAAAACACAAACACTCTCTGTCAGTTTATTCGCTGACTATTTCATAGTAAAATTTAACTGTATTATAACAGAAAAACACACGGTAGAAGTAAAGAAAAGGGAAAAACGGGAAGCAAAGATAGCACAACCAGGTGAAATATTTCGCCGAACTATGATTGGCTTACAAGAGGTACGATTCCAGGTATCATTTTCTAACTTTTAATGAGCTTTTCGTTACTGAAGGTTTAAATGAACATTAAGTAAATGATCTTTACAGATCCCATGCAAGTATGAATGTCAATCGCTAGCCGGCTACGTGAGAGTTCCGCAAAGTAAAGCCATCGCTATCCCGGCCAAACCTTGATCCCGGCCTAGCTGAGGAAAGGAAGCGAATAAACCCCTGCTGCCTTCCAAGAACGCGCTAATGTCTTCTTAGGGTTGGCAACACTGCAGCAGTCACCAGACGCACTAGGTCGTTAGGACGGAGTAGTGCTCTGCTGGAGATCTTATCGCGCTATGGAATTCCTCTCATAACAGAGCGAGAGCGGAAACACGAGAGGGAGACAGAGATGTGGACTAGAGGATGGTACCTGTGGCGCCGTCACGCGGATTTTCCCATAACTCTAAGGGACCAAGGCCCGTTAAGAAGCTCTGGTTCATGAAACATACATTTGATTAGTTAATGTTGCAATTCTTCAAATTTTATATGTATCTGGATTTGTTGTTATACTTCAGACATTTCAAATATATCAGTCGACCAATTTGGTGTAAATCCTTTTTCCAACAAATATTTAGCTTTACTTCAGCGAACTTTATCTCCAATAGCAAAATTTGGTTTACCAGTAGTTCTTTTTTTACCATACATATCGATGAGAATAGTGGCTTCATTATTTTTATTTATATCAACAGGCTTCATTTTTGTTATTGAAATCACTTAATAACTTTGGTAATGTATCTATCCATTTATAGTTTCCTTGTATAGTAAACATTTTCCACATTTTTTCCTTCAATGCTCTATTAAATCTTCCAATAATGCTAGCTTTATTTTATCTATATGTTGAATAATGTGTTATTCACTCATTATTTTTTAAAGTATTTTGTTGTAAAATTATTTACCATTATCCGTTTAAAGATGCTTAACTTGTCGACAGTTCAATATACTTTTAAATGCTAATGCAACATTTTTCACCACCACCTTCATCCTTAACTGGCATTACCCACACAAATTTGAAATAAAAAAAAGAAAGCAAAGAGTAGGCCTATAATTAAATACTTTGTTTATTTTTAAATTCTTCTAAGTCTACCTGAATCCATTTCAACTAAATCTACTTGCCAGAGATCATCTATTCCAAAATATAGAACAGCTCTCATAGGATAATTTTTTGAACTGGTTTGTGAACTTCGTTTGTAATTTGATGTTTAATGTACATGCCAATAAACATTAATTTTTTAGTATCACAACATCTACAAATACATCTGATTATATTTCGTACAGATTTTGTTAGTTATTATGAATTGTTATCGCTTGTAATATGTTTATTACACTTGAGACAATATACAATATTATATGAACAATAATTCTTGGAAATCATTAGATTTTCCGATTCTAAATGATATAAATTAAAGGTAAGAAAAATATGTGGAATATATCAAAGGATGTGTCAGAAAAAGTAAATCCAATAATAAAATTTTAGTTTTAATATAAATTTTATTTTTATATAAATGATAACAGAGCATCAAGCTAAAAATAATTTATTAAGTAGACGACAGCTTATTGAAGAGTTTAATTCTGTCAAAATACTTTTTAAATAAAGGTGAATGTGAGAGAATTAATAAACAAGAACAACCTGAGACTGTTGCGATTTATAATTTGGGAAAATTAAAAATATTACTAATAAAAAAATTGTCAAAGAACTTGTTCCAGTTGCTGTTAAATAGGGGAGACAATTATTTTCAGAAATCAAACCTCAACAGAGATTTAGGAATTATATCTACCTCTCTCAGTAAATAAATTATGGTTTATACGTTAAGGGTCATGATGATTATATTGGTGGTACAAAAGTAATTATTCATAATATAATTGTTAAAAATAAAGAGTAGGATTTAACCGAAGGACTTAATAATTTGTTAACAAAAAATTGAAAAATTGACGCAGAATGAAGAACTAATGACGATTACGTAAATTACATAAAATTGTTTTATGAACCAACATTTATTACCGAGAATATAATCTAAGTAAAATATAAATTCAAATAAAAGTTACAAATACATCAACATAAGTAAACCAATTTATGATAACATTTTGAAAAATTCACACCCAAAATCAACACCAAAAACACCACAAAGACCAATCACACCAAGATCGCCAATATCTGGTAGTGGCATCAAAAAATATACAAATCTTCCAAAAGAATATATATGGATGGATAATGTTCAGAAGCTTATTGATCGACTTCTCGTAATTCATGGGGAGTAAAAATTGTTACAATGAAAAAGTGGGGATAATGGATACATTGAATAATAAATTCAGTGATTTTGTTGTGAATAATCCAAAAGGAATTCCATATATTATACGAGTTTTAAACACAATACCTCTCTCTTTTAGGAAATCAGAATATAATGGTAAACGATTACTAAATTAAATAATTAATTCTTTACAATTCGAATTACAAACTCCAGGATACCACTTTTTAGGTCCTAGAACTAGATTAAATGAAATATTAGAATGAAATGATAAACCAGTAAATCTGTTGGATGCTGCAGCAATAGAACATGACATAGCTTATTACCATAATAAAAAATTAGATGAAAGGCATATTGCTGATAAAGAATTAGAAAAGAAAGCTTTTAAAACTATTTTGGCTCCAGATGCTGATTGAAATGAGAAATTTTGGCAGGTCTTACAGGATCAGCTAAGCATTTTAAATGTAAACTTGGTTGGGAAATTAACATAATATATTAACACTTTTTTCTTTACATATTAAATGTAAAATAGGTTGGGAAATAAAAATAATATATTTATACTTCTTTTCTACATTCATTTTTTTTTTCGTAAATGAATGTAAAAATATATTGTATTTCAACTCTCACGTAATGAGCTTAAAATATTTAAATGTTATATTCTTGATGGTATAATAAAGACACTTAAAGATGGTAAAGGACTGTCTCTTACAATCTCTATACCACAGCTTAAGAAACTATCGAAAGAAATGAAAACTGGTACCATTTTAATTGTTAATAAAGGCGGATTTTTACCATTAGTTTTGTTGCATTAGGAGCCCTCGGGGCATTTGATAGTTGTGCATCCTCCATTGCTACATCTATAATTAATGGTAAAAAGAAGAATCAAGAATTGGGGGCACAACATAGACATAATTTGGAATTAGAAAAACAATGTAATAGTATAAAAATTTCAGAAAAAAGAAAGAAAAGCCACTAAGTAATTTTGTTATTGAAAATTGGTTTCAAATTAAATATTCAACATTTTCGCGGTGAATTTATGATTGGTGAATTACCTAAATCACCAATTGAAAAGAGTTTTGAAATGTTAATTTTGATGCTCCTTAAAACTCCGGAGCAGGTTGCGTTTGTTAATGGAAATAACAGAATAACAACTTTTTTTTAATTATTTGGCGGCAGTCCTCCATTTGTAAATTAGTTGAATATCTTAAAGGTAAATGCAGTTCGAAGACTGCTTCAGCTGGTGTGGATATATCTTATAATGATTACAGAATATAAAAATTTTATTATGTTATTTGTGGTCATTATGTGTGACAGTACTAGACCACCAATCTCATAATTTTAAATTTTCAAAAATAATTACTTTATCAATAAATATTGGATACATTTGGAAACGTAATAATGAAATCTTGGATTGAATTTATTAGTGGTATTAATGAGGAAATAACTGATAAATTATTTGAAGCAAACTTAGAATTTGATGTAAAATATGTGATAAATTACTAAATTTTGTTCAATTAGTTGCAAATTCCAAAAATTTTAAAAATTTATTTGAGTCAATCAGCAAAAATTAGTAAAGATGAAATAAATAATTTAAATCAATTAATTGATTCTAAAGTTAGAAAATGAAGATGAAATAAATTCTTTTGAAAATCTTTTTAACTCGAAAATTAAAAAAAAGGTTAATTTAAGTGTTTCAAATATGAATTCAAAATTTGATAATTTTGTTTATAAACTAATGTTGATTAAATTATATCAAACGTTAGTAAACTAATTTAAGATTTACGAAAAATATGCTGTTATTAATAAATTTTTAGGTAAAGATAAAATGCACGAAACTAAATTAACAATTGACACTTAAATAGGCGACAAATTACAAAATTTAAATCATTCGCTTTTAAATTACTGTGATAGACTAATAAATACTAAAATTTCACACGCTATATATTATTTTAAGAAAGAAGTAGATGGTAAATAACATAATTTTTGCCAATCAGCTAACACAAAATCATAGTAAATTATCACTTAATTACAAAATTATAATACAATTGTTAATTATGATTATTTTCGAAGGAATAAAATTTACACCATTCATTTGGTTGGAAAATACATAGCAATAAATGGACAAGTAAATGAAATGATTATGAAACTA
Organism: Medauroidea extradentata; assembly: GCA_003012365.1. Classification (NCBI taxonomy): domain Eukaryota; kingdom Metazoa; phylum Arthropoda; class Insecta; order Phasmatodea; family Phasmatidae; genus Medauroidea; species Medauroidea extradentata. Next base: position 26,352 of record PNEQ01092514.1, read on the forward strand.
GATTGTTAAAAAAGGATGATTGATTTATACAAACGTAAATAAACTTATGTAAATAAACCCTTTGTTGTACTATCCAGTAATAATATATTGTTTTCAAATTCCAATATATAATGGAAACTTATATTACAGTTTACATTAAGGAAAACTTTTATTTATTGATATGTTTTTGAAGTGTACATGTTTCAAGGATATAACATAAAAAGTTACATAATAAATAATTGATATATTTGGAAACACAATGCAAAATCTTCGGATGAAATTCAAATTAATAAATTAGAATCAAAACAAAAGAGTGATGCTGCTGTTAATACTTCTGATTTTGTTAAAATCTCACAGTTCAATGGAAAATACAAATCAAAATAAATTTTTTTATCTAGGTATAGTAGTCAAACAGAACGCATTTTTATGACGGATGGAACAATAAGTACAATAACAACATGCCTATAATATTATGTAAAAAATTATCGAACTATACAATAACTTAAAAACAGTTGATTTGTCTAAGTCATTTGATGTAAGGTTGGGTGATAAATTACTTTTTTAAAATTTCGAAAGGTTTTGATGTACCAAATAATACTACTGTTGTCTCTGAAATGGTAATGTTTTATAAATACCATTAAACATTAAAAAAATCTTTATTTTTTTATGATATTTGCCATTATTTATCCTATGTGTCATATTTATAGTAATAAATCATAGTCATTATCCCAACTCTTTTAACATGCTTCTCTAAATTTTTCAAATTACATATCACCACCAACAAAATTGCTATGAATATTTTTAAGATTGGTGTCATCATGTCTAAATATACAAAGAAAATTGGCACTACCTCTTGTTAGTTGTTTTGGTAAGTTGAGTAAGTTTGTGCTAAATAAAATCAATCAATATTTATATGTCAATCACGAGTAAAATAGAATCATATCATGTCTTGGTTATCTAGTTTAACGTCATCAAAAACAATAGCAATGTTACAACATCCATAGACTTCAGCAACTTCTTGGTTTGAAGATAAATGTTATGCTTATGCTACTCGTTCATTAATTAATTTAATTGCTGCTTCATTATCTTCTCTTAATTGCGATATATATATATATATATATATATATATATATATATATATATATATATATATATATATATATGTGTGTGTGTGTGTGTGTGTGTGTGTGTGTGTGTGTGTGTGTGTGTGTTGAATTAAATGTCTCGAACATACATATAGAGTAATAAAATTCATCCATTGTGGAGCATACATAAAATTATATATCGTAAGAGTAGTTTTTCTGTAATTTGAACTACCAACAATCAAGCATTTAATGTTATTTGGTAATAATTTCTCCATGATGATTATTCGAAATAACATTGTCAGGTATTCTTATTTTTAAATTACAATCTGTTTCTTGTTGTTTGATATTCATTTTATTTATATTATATATTTTTATGTTAAATGAGTAGATTTTTTATGCTGACAAATACTACATTTATATTAAGGAAAAGACTGCATTATCAATTTTAGAGGAACTCTCTGTAGGTTTAATTCAGTTCTATACTACATATCTAACACATAGCATTACAACTTATAATAACAAACTCTGTTTTATAGATCAAAATGGGGCCGAAAATGTAATAGAAATTACAATTGGTCAGTATTGTGTAGAAGATCGTGTAAAGTCTATAAAAACATTCCACCATTTAACAAAATGATATCAGTGGGAAAGAAAAAATTTCCGTCAAATCAGATAAGATAACAGAGTAAAAGTAAAAAGTGTTTTAAAACTGGTGTTTGCTAAATTGGATTCAATAGGTAAGCTGTTAGCTTTCACAGAAAATAAAGTCTTAATAAAATAAAGTTCAATATGGTGATAAGATACCTAAAATTACTACATTTGAAATGATAAACATTCACTGCAATCTATCAGATGGTATGATTTTGAAACGTAATTAATACAAGCATAGAGAAACTAATATTATTGCTACAGATAACCGAGTTATGCTTTTGGTGAAACGCTTTAATACGAACCATAATTTATACCCATTATTATTTCTAATACAATCATCAAAAATGGAAGATATTGTTTTAGAAATAAGAGATGAGAAGAAAATATTAAAAGTCTTTGATTTAGGTGAAAGAACTGTAGTGTTAGAATGTAAACCATAAATATACAGTATTAAATGTAAGTTATCTTTTTTTGTGAATGGAATAAGTGATAGAAATCTTGGGTAGTCATTATATTGATTATAATTGTGTGTCATTTGTGTAGACAGCACCAACATCTCACGAAAAACTTTAAACTAAAATTTATGTCCTTCCATTTTATGAAATAATGAGAATCCCTAGTCACTTGTAAGGCTAAATGTCCCCCCACGTATAGTGTGATTCTATGCAGAGTGATGGCAGCACTTTCGAGACCAAAAAGTTCTACAAAAATACTACACAACACGTGGATGGATTTTAAATCGGTAAACGGCGGTGTACATCGTAATACCATACTAATGTAGGTAAGTAGGTTGCATGTAATTGAAATTCTCCGATACAATAATATTTAAAAATATAATTTCAAAACCTATTTATTTTTAAAAGTCACCTTAGAGGAACATGGCCATTAGTTAGACTAATTCAACACAGTTTAGCGAATTAGAATAGGTCAAATAGCTTCGACGGAAACAGGCAAATAAGATATTCGCGATACTGGGTCGAGCACAAGCAAGGCTGGCAGCGGATGAGCCCGCCAGAGTTCTCGTCTTTCTGCCATTCTTTCTTCATTGTAGTCAGTGTCTGATAGTGTGGTCAGATTTGTATTAGGGTGCCTGGTGATTGTAGACGGTATTGAAGTATTCAAGGCTCAAATAATATTCATGCGAGTTACATCTGACGACTGAGTAACCGTAGCACAGTCGGTTGGCACACCGATTGTAGGTGTAAAATTTTGTGCATTTGTGTGGAAAAACGGAATAAAATTACAAAGCAAGCCTAGATTCTCGGTAGCCTACATCAATTGTATAACAGATGTAAAATTTTGCGGAAAAACATGTGGTTATACTAAGAGAAGACTACAGATTTGCACGCCAGTATATTTGTGTTCGGGCGGTAAGAATTTCCATAGCCACTTCATAATGTTTGCAGCCTGTATGCCTGTTTGGTGTTTGATGCATTCGTTTACACTGTCATGCGCGTATTACCTACCTAACTCACATTGTACAAGTGCTTCACTCGTGTTTGAACATTCTGCAATATGTATTGGCATGTTATAATTGTCGCACGTGTGCTTGCGGTAGCTGTTAGTTCGACTGGATTTATTTATTTGGACATACTCAATTCCGAAATAAATTACTGTCAAAAGAAAACTAAAAATTATACAAGAGAACATAAATAAGAAGAGTATGCTTTAGTCAACAGGATACATACATAACCTAAAATTCCAAGACGGGGATTCGGGTCAAATAAGACAAGGAACAAACAGAAAATATATAAAAAAACAAAAATTAAATAAGAAACCAAAAGTTAACATGTGACACAACGATGAGACAAACCAAAACACAGTAGATATCAGACACAAGCTGAAATACAACAAACAACACAACGTCGTCATAATTGTGTCATAAGGTTTCTTATTTAATTTTTGTTATTTCATTTATTTTGTGTTTGTTCCTTTCTTTATTTGACCCAATTCCATTTTTGGAATTTTATGTTGTGTATGTATCCTGTTGACTAAAGCATAATCTACTTATTTATGTTTTTTTTCTCTTATTTATAGTTTTCTTTTGACAGTCATTTATTTTGCAATGGAGTATGTCCAAGTAAATAAATCCAGTCATTTACTCCCACTGTACAGTTCTTTCAAAGATCGTATGTGTTAGTTCACTATTTTTTGACGAATGAACACGAAAATATAAATCACACTAAGAGTCTCAACATTTTCTGAAAGCATCCAGACATAATAATACGTTTACGGGTTTCTGAAGTGATCTATTGTAAAAATCAACATGTGTATAATATTTCGAACATACGACATGGAAGACGGATTATGTAAAAGAATATTTTTGTTTGCAATGAAAGTATGTGAAAAGAAATTTCAAAATCAGTGTAAAACAATAATTGAACTTTTCTAATTAGTCCAGGGAAAATTAGTTTTGATGTGGACATTTGAAAAAAACAAGCTGCAATTTGGTACAGGTATGCATACGACCATACAAGTTAATAGTCCCAAAGTTTCCCAGTTGGGGAATAGCTGCCATCTTGAAAAAAAAAACTACTGCTATATTGTATTTACTAGAAATTGACTGTTGTGCATCATCTAATGAACCGATTCCATTCGTTTATGTACTAAATTAATTAGTTAAGACTGTAAAATTAACAAAAAAGAAAATTTCACTGGTTACGACAGTGACCATGGATTGAGTAATACACATAGAAAAACCGACAGACACTGGTTCGTTGCATACATTGATTGCACAGCCGATAATGCAGATCTCTATCGATCGACTGCATGTGTAGGCACCACTGTATTACAAGCATGTATCATTTATTCTTTGTGGATGTGGACATAATTGCTTAACGAAATGCCAAGTCCATGTTGGAGTAGATTAATGGATGCTGTGTCTCGAAACTGCTCTCTAGAATTCGCAATTACTGATATTGTCGCATTACAATTTTTAAATTTGGCACCCTCAAAACCTTTGACCATTCACACATATCTCTTGCCTGCACTTTATCAATGTAAAAGTAAGGGACAGGCCTCCTGTGCGGTAACGTTTGATCAACCACTTTATGCGAAAGCTATTGATATGGTCCTGGCCACCGATAATGACAATCCCATGTCTAGTGTCATTCCACGACTGGGTGGTTTTCATCTACTCATGTCATATATGAGAGCAGTGGGAGCCATATGAGTGGCAGCGGTTTGGAGGATCTTCGGGAAATAATTTATGCCAAGAATACAGTGGTTCATATGATGACTCGCCACACCTATGCCTGAGCTATCCGGGCACATATTATAACCCATGCTTATCTGTCAATCCTGCTTTTCGTTGATTTGAAGACTACTTCTGAATCTACTGAGCGACTTAAGGTGGCATATGCAGAGTTGTTTCAGGGTAAAGTATCACTTGAAACAATTATAAAGTCTAAATTACTCAACGATTCTTTGAATATGTCGGATGACAGACTGAAGAAATATGAGACATCCAGTCGCACTGCGAAGTTTCGGGTACAATACTTCCGAATGGTGAACATAATGTGCCTTTATACCAGAGTTAAGCACTGAGGTGAATGGTAGCTTCAACTTCACCGTCTTCAGCTCATGAATCCCTTCCTTCACACGGATGGTCACTTAAATTATACAAAATGTGCTCAAATTTATTTGCAGGAAAAGCTGACACTAGAGAAAGTCATGACACCATCAAAATTAAACAAATTTGCAATGCAAGACAATTTCACCATTTGAAGATCGATGAAATATTGGTCAAGTATATCGACAGACATGACAATTGAACAGGTATTGATGCGCAGAATGAAGGCCACCAGAGGATTGACACGTGTCAGAGGACTTTCCGAATCTGTTATTGCAAGTTGGGTAACTGCGATGCTTGCAAAAACACAGACCATTGAAGCGATCGAAAGTTTTAGTTGGGTCTTATCAGAGTCATTGTAGCAACATGTAGAACTTCGAGATTCTCGACAAGCCAGGGATAAGCAAGACATTGATAAAATAGTGCTTTGGCTGCGATCTAATAATACTTTTGAAGGCTACTTAGAGAATATCATTTGATTATCTATTGGTTTGAGTGTTTTTGACTCTGTGATTTGTGATGAAGCAAAATTTCGTAGTTTAGCTTTTAGCTTCAATGATGTCCATAGTAAGTCAGTGTCTTAGAGAAGTTCATCTCAAGAGAGGAGACAAAAGTTCGATCGCTTGATAGTGTTCCAAAAGTCATAAAAATCAAAGACATGACTATGGAAATCAACATAAACAAACATTTTCATCGCCTTTTGTGCACTGTGCATAACGAACAAGAGCTCGCTAATAATAAGAGTAGACTTGTAAAAACCTTTGATAAGTTAAGTTGGACATTTATGGTACACACGAAGAAATCGCATCTGCAGGGGAATAATTTCTTCTCGCCTTGTATGGTAGTGGCAATGCAGACAAGTTGGAAAATACAAGACATCGATCTTACATGCGAACAGTCACAAAACAGTCGATTAAGTCTATATTTTACATAGCCATGCTTCAACCTACATCGCCTGCAGCAAGACAACGTTCCTACCGCGTGTATCACCAGACAAGATTCCAAATTTTTCTCCTCGTGCCAATTTTCTCTTCTCAGTTTTAGTTTCAACAGAAAAGAGAAGGTAAAATTATTGCACAATACTGACCCTTTATGATTTCTTTACGTCTCTTGCTGTAAGTTCAAGATTGATGTGAAATTACCTGTAACAGCATGGGGCCAGACAGTAATGAGTGGTCACTTTGCACCTTTTGCAAATGAGAAACAGTCAGCACCAAATGATAATTTCTCATAATTGTTTGCAACAGTAAAACTGGTAGCAAGAGGAACTGCGATTGCAAGAGGAGTGGTCTCAGTAGCACATAAGTGTGCGGCTACAGTGCTTGCCATGGGTGCGAAAACCGTCCCGATATATTGGATGGTGAAGATAAGGATGATACTTAACTCCGAAATTATTGTTAATGCCAACTCGGAAACATAAACATATTGTTACAAGTTTAGAGAACACAAACTTTATATCTGTGCAATACCCATGAGTTCTTTTGGGATAGAGGTCTTATAATTAGAAATAAAAGAGTTAAATTAAGTACTGGATTTAATAGCTCACAAAGCTACGAAATACACAAAACAGTAATCAACTATAACTCTCACAACACAATTAGTTATGCACACAATTAGTACTTTTCCACAGAACGTTAGTTAACTTTGACAATTAAAGCCCAAGAATATTTACAATTAATCAATTGAAGACTACAAATCACAGTAATAGTTCGGTCATATCCAATCAACAGTCTCTCAAACAGTTACAATGTACAACCTTAACAGTCCTAAGGGAGGATGGCTCACCATGTACAGTGCATATCCCAGAGAGCACCACTGTCTTCACTCTTAAGGTCTTCGGTTCGACTCCCATCGCGCACCTCCTTCTTCACCTGTCGACCCGCAGCAGAAGCCCTCTTGTCTCACCCAGTACTGCTCCGAAGGTATGTGCCTGTAGACTCACAATAGACTCCTACGTCGCCAAGACGTCTTCCTGACATCACCAAGATGTCCTCACCAGCCTCCCTGCACAAGCTTAGCACCTCCTCCGAGCAGGACCAATAGTGATCTCTCGAAGCACTTCTCTTGAATCATCAGGTAGACAGTCGCCTCAAGTAGCCAGTTACTGCCCTCCTCGACACAACACTGTCAGTGTTGTTCTCCACAGCTCACCACCTCTGCAGCACTCCAACACAACACCACAAGTGTTGTTCGTCCTTCCTTCAGCCCGCTGACGTCACAAAGCCTCGACACCAACAACAGCTGTCGTGTTACCATCCTCAAGATGCAACACCTCGTCAGCTCAGTCGCGCCGACACAACACCTGAGTGTTGTCTGTCCCTTCTGCAGGGCGCTGATTCTACTCAGCCTCGACACTGACCATTGCTGCCGTGTTGCCATCCTCATGATGCCACACCTCGTCAGCTCGGCCGATGTTACATCAGCCTCGACGCCGTCGTGATACCGCCCTGAAGGCGCTGGGTCCTCATTTCTGTGTCGCCATCAGTGTCTCCTCTCGGCCCGTCACTTCTCACGACGTCCATCGCTGCCCAGTGGCAATGCCGGCCCTAAGGGCGCTGCCTCACACCACACTCGGTTTCACTTCATCTTCACGACTCACTACTAAGACTTTACAAGACTATCACAAGACTCTCACCTCCCGACTCCGCACAAGACTGCCTCATATTGCGCAGTTCCGATGCTTTTATACAGCCCCTTCAATGACGTCAATTGCTGATAAAATATGGTGACCTGAAGTCTAAAAATAGACATTACCTCAGTCGTAATTGTTGATAGTCACGTACTCACACTGGCGTCATCGGGGAAACCCAGTGATGTCTCTCGGGAGATGCGACATAGCTGCGAAAACCCATGACATCACTGGTTGACTCGCAGGACTGACCACCCAGCATGATGTAATATGCCTGCTGCCCGGCCAACACACAACAATATTTTAGTGTCACTAAACAAAATAATACTTAAAGAAACTAACAATGATATAACATATTATTGACTCTCAACTCAAATCTAAATAATGAGGAAATTCTCAAGTGTGTTACATACAGCAAACACAGTGATGATCTCGAATTGTGAAGGGTTAATGAATATTATTTTAACTACACTTGTGACTTACAGTAATAAAGCCTTATAATTAGTTTTTTTTTTCAAATTGTTTATTTTAAAAAATTTGCGACATAAATTTTCAACCGTGAATTACCCTTCATTTGGAGGAATAATTATAACTAAAATGAATACTTAAAGTAAAAAAATATATTTCTTATGCACCTATGTGTGATTATTTTACTTGTTAAATTAGTTATTGAGACTCAATGCAATTCTCACCAAAGGAATTAATCCTGCAGTTAATGCACTTCCCTGAAAATTTAAGATTAGCACCTTTTAAATGATTTTTTTTCCAAATGGGACACTTTGGGACTTTGGGTATATTCTTCTGTATGGCATTTCGAATAACTCCAAAAAAGTTTCAGCTCGTTTTGTCAAATGTTTGGTTTGGGACTTATTTTAGTCTAATTGCTCCGGACTAAATAGGATGATAGTACGATTTATCACTAAATTATGTGTAAAATAAAAATATTTAGGATTGGAAAGAGGAGTAAAGAATATCACTGGTCAAGTTGCACACGCATATGTCTGCTAGCCTCTGTATGATGAATCATTCGACGACTGGGATTGTGATAAAGGGAGCTGGATGTATAAAAGCATTCACTCTCTTTTCAAGGCCACAGCAACTGAAACAGGATAACACACACATACACACACGCTCACTGCCCCTCCTCCTCCCTCGTTATGCGCTTCCCACGAATGTAAGAAATTCAGCTTGAGCTAACAACCGCATGCAAGTTCAACACACCCATGAGAATGGTAATGTAATTCTATATCTTTTTTCGGCTTTATTTACTATATGTACAGCTATTGGTGCCACCCGCCTGTCACTTCACAGGTGGCAGCACAACAGACAGTATCCACATACAGGATATGGTTGTCCTTGTCATTCGTATCGCCATTTCTAGTTAGCTGAGCTAGTAAATTAATTATCCTCCTTTATTCATAATGGAGAATGTGTGCGTTTACATTTAGCAATCGAATTAACGGTTAATTAGGTATATTATACGCCGAAATGAAAAATACACACGGATTATCTGTGAAAGGGAAAATTGTACTACGGCTCTCATACGAATCAAGAAAAACCAGGTGTGAGGAAGATGTTAACGGAAAAGTAAGTAATATACTAATATTTCTTGTACTTAGGTTTTGCATTCGTATGCTAGCATGTATACATACTTGAAGGGTGCCACTTAAAAATGTTGTAAGTGCCTCGTTATGAAAAAATTGTTTTGGTATATCAAAGCATTGCAAGTACCTAAATGCATATGGCCACTAAATGGGAGGGCGATACTAGAGCTCCAAGTGTTGCAAGCATTTCATGATAGATTTACCACAGCAAAACGTTGTATGTACAATATCTGAGGTTAACTCTGTGACCAAAACGTTGTAAGTGCCAATCAAGTTGCACTGTTGCATTTGGTACTTTTCAGTCATGGATGGTGAAGAAGTGACAAGGAAAAAAGACAAAGGTGTTGATTCATGGAAAATAAATGAAATTTAAAAGAGACGAAACTAAGGGGTGGAATATGTTAATGAAAAACATAATTTTGTACCTGCGAAAACACCACCACAACAGGTTAGTATATTAAAATATTATTATATAAAATGATACTGCAAAGATTTGAGTGCAAAAAAGAATAGAACTGTTATTTTGATAATGTGACAAGGACACTGATGCAGTATTTTATGTGATTATTTGCCTGTTTTGTGTTAGTATTTATTTAGACATGCATTGTGCCAATCGAATAGCATTTTATATGACGATCTTGCTTATCAGTGTCGCAATAAACATCGCCATTCATACTGAATACTATGCAAGTTTAGGTTTTTTATATGAATAAACTTTATGATATTGAACCTAAATACCCATGTATATGGTTTGTTTGCAGACTGGCTGCAAGTGCAAGTTTTCCTGTTCGTTTATAAGCACTGAAACCAGGGTACAACTTTTTCATACTTTCTACGATGTTGGGAACTACAGTACACAGCAGGCGTACCTGAGAGGGTATATTCGGCCAACACTAATAGCACGACGAAGAAATGGTATGTATGGAGAAAATATTGAGGCAAGCAGGCGCCAGAGAAGTTTTAAATACATGTTGCCGCTGAGAAAAGGTTCAGAAGTGCAAGTCTGCAAGAAAACTTTCTGTGCAACATTTGGTGTAACTCCACGTAGAGTGCAACTACTTGCTGATAAAATTATTTAAGGAAATGTTAGTGTGAGTGATAAGAGTGGGGGTTTTCGTCCAAAACATAATCATGCTTGGAAAGAGAAAATTCTAAACGACATTAGATCCTTTCCAACAATGGATATCCATTACAGTCTACGTACCTCTCCAAATAGGAGGTTTCTGTCACCAGACCTAAACGTATCTCAAATGTATTGTGCCTTCATAGACGCATATGAAGAAGATCACACACCGCCACCAGTATTTCGTCAGTGGTATCACAAGATCTTCAAGACAGAGTTTAAACTTAGCTTTGATCAACCTCGAACTGATACATGTTCAATCTGTGACTTATTAAAGTCACATATTGATGGAGCAGAAAACGAAGAGGAAAAAAGAAAGTTAACGATGCAGTTAGAACTTCATCATCGGAAGGCTGTATCTGGCCAACAAGCAATGTCAAAAGATTCCAAATCAGCTAAATCCAACAATGAAATTTTAGTTATATCATTTCACATGCAGCAACAAATGTTTGTACCACAACTCACACATACTCAGATGTATTATAGTCGGCAATTGGCAGTCTGTAACCTTGGTATTCATGTGGAAAATACAAACCAAGGTATTATGAACAAGTGGAGCGAGCATCAAGGCGGCCGTGGATCTGTGGAAGTTGCTAGCTGTTTGTATAACATTTTAACAACTGATGTTATCAAAGTAGAGCAGAAATATTTAATTTTGTGGTCAGATAACTGCGAAGCACAAAATAAATATCAGCAACTTCTTGCTATATACTTGATATTGATAGCCAAGGTTTTTTTTTTATGAAATAAGTTCCCTACAAGTGAACACATATTTTTGTCATGCGATAGGGACTTTGCGGTTATTGAAAAAGCAAAGAAACTATATTCACCACAAGTTCCACGAGATATTCTAGAAATTGTTGGTGGAACAAGAATCAACACACCTTTTCTTGTCTGCCACCTATCTGGTTTTTTTGACTGGAAGGAGTTAGCCCATGAAAAGCTTACTACTTCCAAACTGAAGATTTCACAGGCCTGCGAAATTAAGGTTAACAAGGAACAGTTTCAACATGTAGGTGCTCGCTTAGGTCATTCACCTGTAAGCCCTTGGATATACATTGACATACTAAACGGTGGATTCACATTACAAGACTTTAAGAACTGTGACGTAGTGTTTTTTCCAACACCGAGAAGACATTAAGATGCAAAGAAGTCTGACGTAAGGACAATGCTTCCTTTTATTTTAATAACTACTCAAGAATTTTACTGCAACTTGATTGATAGCTAAAATATCATAACATTTCAGACTTTTCTAAAGTCAACAATAATGTGCAACTTAGGGCAATATCATAACCGTTCATTGTTAACATTATGTTCAATGGTACTTGCAACGTTTTGATAGTTATTCGTAGGCAATGATGACAAATATTTGGTTATATTGTCCCTTTTTTTGTTCTAATGTATATAACTTGTTAGTAGGATAGTTGTCAAAATTTTGTTTAGTTCAGAAAATAAATGTTGTGAAAGTTACTGGTTTGTTTTATGCTACAAATGGCACTTACAACGTTTAGCATCACAAATATTTTTTTGAATCTCCTGCACAATTTACAAAAACATTGATTCATTTATTTTCAGCTAGTAGACCAAGAAAAATATCTATATTTGTTTTAAACAAAGATATGCTTAAATTAAAATCTCTTGTAGAAGAAATGGTAATGTTATTTATTAATTACTTTAGGTAATTCGTTAGAAGAGGCAAATACTATCTGTTCAGAATTATTAGGAAGTATTTTATATCCTTCACAGTTAACACAAATATTTGAACGTAATAAATATTTTAGTTTATTTTGCGATTTAGAAAAACTGAAAATTATAAATGTTTATTAAATATCTGAAGTTTCAACTCTAATATTTATAAAGGTATTTGTGATTTAATTGGTCAATATTCAATATTAATCCGTGAAAATAGCAGGCAATGCATGTGAAACTACAGATAGTGAAAGTATAAATATTTCTAGAAATTTAGAAATATTTGGTTTAGTTAAAATTTAAATATATCTTAATTTATCATAATCAACTGTTGGTTTCTTAGTATTTTTTTTTTTTTTTCATTTTCGTGGCTTGCCTATTTTTTGACCAAATTTATCTTATCTATAAGGAGTAATTAAAATATATCTATTTTATTGTCATGTGCACAATATTTTATTTTTTTAAACATTTACGAACTAACGAGTCTGAACAGGGATATTTATCTCTAAAAGATTTTACAGTTTTTTTTTTTTTTTTTTACAAAATCATATTCATCTCGAGTATATTGAATTCTACTTTTCAATTTATTATTTGGTATATGGTATAATTTCGATACATATACGACATACTTTACAGTTTGTAGCAATTATAAAAATAATTTTATTTGTTATTTTTATTGTTGAATGGGTGTTGAGCGGGTGTATCATGTGTTTGAAGGTGTGTTTTATGTGTTTGAAGTGGTGTTATATGTGTTTGAATGTTTTTTTAAAGTATTTAAAGGGGTGTTTAAGGTGTTTGAACAGGTGTTTTAGGTGTTGAAAGGGTGTTTAACGGGTGTTGAGCCATTTGAACGATCATTTGAGTCGTTTGAACGACTTTTAGCGATATGAATGGGAGTTGAACAGGTGTTTAATATGTGTCGAATGGGTGTAGAACATGTGTTAGATATTTTAAATTATAGAAATATTTTGGACTATGTCAAACATTGAAATATTTTTCATATTATTTTAAATAATTGTTTTTGTTCATTACTTAATAAATTAATTAATTATAATCTATAGTATCATCAGCTTTTACTAACATTTTAAAATTGCAATTATAACATATTTCAGCGTCAGTAAACCACTGATGAAAATTAAAATTTAATTTTCTTAATGTTTTTTTAATATCAGGTTCGACAATTTTTTTAATACCTTTTCTTTTTAAACCAGATTATATTATTCTTTAAATTATTACTTGTTTTAAACACTTCCTTAATTTTATTTTATAATATTTTGTCAGCTTTACATCTATCTTCAATATTTTTATTTTGATGATAATCAATATCGTGAAATAATGCTGCTTCACTAACTTTGTTTGCTAGAATACGAGCTTATTCAATATTTATTAATACATTAGTACCAGGTCCAGCGTAAACATTACCAGGTAAATGAAATTGAAAAATTAATTTATTCACCCAGTTAACTATGTCACCGCTTATTTTATCATTACCAGAATTATTATTTTATATCAATTTTAGAATTAACATATAAATTAGTTAAAGTTCTTAAACTAATTAAATTTTAAGTTTGCGAGACATTTTAATTAATTCTTCTAATTTTTCCCCATCACTGTTTATTGTCGATTTTATTGTTATAGATCGTCCATTATTAAAATAAACACTTTATTTTTTATATTACTTTTTACATTTATTTTAAAGAAATGTTACTAAAAATCTCCCTGTTCATTATTTAGCTTCAGACACTAATGTATTTACATGAATTGGTTTTCCTTCCTTATATTGTTTATCTAAAATTTAATTTTTTCTAATTCATTGGCCAACTAATTGGTCATTTAATTTTTCTTTTATTGTGAACAAAGTTAGTGCCTGCTAATGAAGTTTGAACTGCACCATTTATTAAAGGATGTGACGAGCCAAAGTGGAACTTTCATATATCTCAGTACACTTAATTATGTAAATTGAAGAAAAGGACATTTTTGATTGTAGATACCTCGTGTCGGGTATCAAATTAACCGCCGTGATACATAGGTACTGGAAATAATTGTAATTTAGTGGTAATATTAGATTTAAGTAGTTTAGGATTAGTTTAGTAGATAATAGTA